>PVKN010005386.1:0-30901 GCA_004027915.1 Capromys pilorides | reverse complement strand
TGTTTGCCAGGACAAGTAAATTTCTGGTATTTAAGAAATCTGAGAATGCAGCAGATATCTCTTAAATAAACATAGCACAAAATATGACTAATGCAGTATATTATCACTATAATCAAATGTCTATGTCTGTACACATATGAATATGCATACATATACTATGAAATATCTTACATCAGTAATAATTGGAAGAAAATATGGAAACTGGCACAAATCTAAGGAGTAGGTGCTCTATTTATTTTTTAAAAAGTTATCAATGCACGTTTGTAGTACATAATGTTTACATTCATTGCAGGGAATTGGTGTATATGCATAATACATTTTGAGTTTGTGTGTGTGTATGTGCATGTGTGTACTTCTCTGTCCTATCTTCTCCACTGAAAAAGTTTGTCTTTTTACCTTTTGCACACACACAAAAAACCCAACAACTATCTCCCTATTCCATACTATCTTCTGTCTCTGTCTCTGTCTCTCTCTGTCTTTCTCTCTCTTTCTCTCTCTCTCTCTCTCTCTCTCTCTCTCTCTCTCTCTCTCTCTCTCTCTCTCTCTCTCTGGCTGGCTTAGGCTGCCCTGGGGGAGGAGCTGGTGCAGCATGTGGTGCCAGGGATAAACTTGATGTCCCCTGCACTTGCTAAGCTTGCCTAAGCAGGCACTTTAGACCACTGAGCTATCTAGCTCGCCCTGTTTTTCTCTTTAATTTACTTACGCATTACGTCTACACATGCTTTCTGGCCACATACTATTGCACAATGGAAATCATGACTTCTATAATATTATGAAAAGAAGTTCAGAAATGTCAAGCCAGTTGGGCAGAGAGATTCAGGAACTAAGAAGGTGAGCTAGGCCTTAGCCCTGAGCCTGCTTGGCTCCAACATTTTCTAGTTTCATCTCTGACCACTATTTATTTTAAGCATTCTACAATTATTTTCACATATAATTTTAATATAAATTAGCACAGGATGGATCATTTCTCACCTACCTGTACCAGACCAACATTTTTCAGAAGACACAATTTTTGCGTGAGGAATGAAACAAAACAATTCCATCCCCTGCTATGAGATCTATGCAAACAATGCAATGTGAGTCAGTGATCCGCGTATTCTACGAACATGACACTGCTTTAGTATTTGCCGCAGTATGAAACTAAAGGCAAAATGTGATGGCAGCTTGCGGAAGGAGGCTTTGGATTTGCTCCTGTGACGCCCTCCCAACCCCCACCCCACCCTCACCCCCACTCGGGCCTCTGGCTGTGGCTTGCGGCACGCTGCTGGGTGCGCGTCCGAGGAGCTCTTGCACTGCAGGCCAGGGAAGGCTTGGCTCTCCGAAGATAGAATATTTCTGGCTGACAGTGAGAGAAAGAAAAGCTACAATTTCCTTGATTTTTAATCTTTTCCACTTTTCGGAATTGCTGCGCTCCTTCTGAAACCCAAGTAGGAAAATTTATAAACAAGAATTTTAGAGTTGCAAGGACTCGGAGAGAGCTCCATCCCGCCCTGGATTATGGACGATAAGCCTTCTCCCTATGTGTGCAAGTCATAGAATCTTGGAGCTTCTAAATTATCCTAATTTTAAAGTGTTCTTCTAGAGGTGAATGAGGAAAGTGGTCTATCAGAGCGAATTTGCTAGTCTTTGGATTCTAATTCAAAGTGCTGAGCTACCCAAATGGAATTTCTTTGATTCTAAACATGACTGTGACCACAGTAATAGTAAAATAACCCTGCAGTAATCCATAGGTCCCACTAGGTATTTTTTGTGCTATATTGTGTCAATATAGCTTCCACCATGCGTTCATTATTATCCTTAAATTCTACTCAAGAAAATTGAGACACAAAGGATTAAATATCCTTCTGATGATTACAATACATTACTAGTAGAACAATTGGATTTACGGCTAGGTCTATTTACATGCCAGGGTAACATCTGAAAGCTACCCAGGTAGGCTTAGTTTTCCTAAGAATTGGACAAGAGTTTCTCTAACAACTCATTAGTGGATCATCAAGACGAAAAAACACAGGTATAGTCTCGCTGAAAACATTTTTTAAAAAGTGAACTTAAGAAGTCCAATTGCTAGTCTTACATGCAGAGTATTGAGAGGTTGCTTACTGAAACCCTCTGATCACCCCACAGGGAAGGTGATAGAAGAGAATTAAACAGTTGCGAAGTTCAGAGTCTAGAGGCAGAGGCTCGCTGAGGTCTCAGATGTAACCATAAACCATAGACTGTTACCCTTTTTCTATAACACGCCAATCCCATGACTATGGGCTTATTTGAAACCATTCCTCTTTGTTTAACATCTTTAGAATGTTGGGAAGTCAGGAAAAAAAATTACCCAAAAGACAGTACGCCTACCTGGAGAAACACAACACACATTAGAATCAGACATGGCAGATGTGTTGGAATTAACAGTGCAGGATTTAAAATACGTTACAATTAACGTGTTCAAGAAAGCAAATGTCGTCAGCATAAGCCTTTAAAGGTAACAATAAGACAAGATGCAAACATAGGTACACAAAGTAATCAGACCGTCGGAAACCCTAAACAGGAAGCGAAGCCGCATTCCAGAGATCAATGCTGCTACCGCAGCATCAACAAAGGACCTTGGTGGGGTTGCATTTTCAAATGCTTGAGGAAATGGTCATGGAGCTTAAGAATGGGTTGTTATTGTTGTAAGTTGTGCAGCAACCACAACATGTGTGATATGCCATGGATAAAAGACAAACTCAAGAACCCAATCCAAAACTGGGCAACTGAGATGAACACTCATCCTTAGATGAAGAAATACACATGGTAAATAAATACACGAAAAAAAAAAATGCTGAATATCACTGCTCACCATAGGAGTGCAATTTCAAACAACACCAAGATCCCATCTCGCTCCAAATGAAACGACTATTACCAAGAAATCAATAACATGGTCTGGTGAGATGGCTCAGTGGTCTAAAGCGCCGGCTTAGGAAAGTTGAGGCAACCACAGGGACTGCAGTTCGATCCTGGCACCACATGCTGCGCTAGCACCACCCACAGGGCAGGCTGAGCCAGCCACAGCTAAAAAAAAAAAAATAAATCAATAACAAAACTAGAGGGGCTCTGGGACAACAGGAACCTTTCTCCACGATTGGCGGAAATCAGTGTAGAGATTTTTCAAAATGTAAGAGTATATAGGTCTCAATTGACTTAGCTATTCCCCTTCAGGGTATCTTCTCAGAAGAACTAAAAATACATCATATTGCAGTGACATACATGAGCCCATTTTTATAATAATACAATTTGTAATAGTTAAGTCTCAGAAACAATGCATATGCCAATCAACCAACCAATGGATAAAAATGTCCTTTCACACAATGAAGCACTACTCAGCCATGAAGTGGGATAAACTTGAGACTTTTTTAAGTAAATAGATGCTGGAAGAAAGGAAAGGAGCAAGAGAATAGGGATATGGGGCATCTTTGTTCATTACTTTTTATTGTGAGGCTAAAAGTGATCTCAAAAGTCATTTTTCAAATTCAAGTAGAACAGAAAGAAAATAAAAATTGGTAAGAGATAAGAAAACGAGTGAAACAAAATCACAGAAATGAAACCCACAGTAACAGACACAAAAATCATGGTTGCCCCACTCGGCGGCAGCAGTCTAGAAATGAGAAAGGACAGAGCTAGTGAATGGAAGGGGCAGTGCGATTGATCCAGTATCAGCAATGGAAAATGGAATGAAAGCTAAGATCAGTGATGCTCCAGGGACCTCCAGGACATGAAAATAATAGGCAGAGCTCACGTATTTCAAGATTCAGAGTAAAGCAGCTTTCGAGTTGAAAGAGAATTAGACTGAATAATAGTTCAATCCTCTTTTTTTAATTTGATGAAAGACCTAAGCTAACTAACTATACAGACCACAAAGCTAAGCGAACTGCAGGTCAGATAACACAAATCAGTGCATGCCAGAGCACCTTGCAGTTAGAATACTTAAAACCAGAAAAAAACAAAATAAATAAAAGGGTTTTCTTATGGCTTCTCTTCTGCTTAACCCTCTACAATCTTAATTATGATAGTTATAAAATATATTATTTATTTATTTATTTATTTAGTCTTTTTGAGACAGGCTCTTGCTAAGCAGTGCAGGCTGACCTTGAACTTACTTTTGTGGCCCAGGATAGTCTCAAACTCACATCAATCCTCCTGCCTCAACCTTCCAAGTGCTGGGATTACAGGCATGTACCACCACGCCTAGCTTATTTATTATTATTATTATTATTATTATTATTATTATTATTATTACTATTATTTTGCAGGACTGGGGTTCAAACTCATGACCTTGCACTTGGCAGGCAGGCCTTGTGCCATGGAGCTATCTCCCCAGCCCCTAAAATGTGTTATTTTATATTTGATAGTTTCTATTTTTGTTTTTATATTTATAATAGACTTTAAAAGCATACCTAAAATAATTATTTGAAAATATACTTTCTGTCTTACAAGTTTCATTTCAAATTCTAGAATAATTTTATTTTCCAAAAAATTTTTTTTGCCCTTCTGCTTACTAAAGTATGCCTTTGATCAATTATGTCCCAACTTTGTGTTGTTTTTTTTAAAGCACACATTTAAAAATGACAGCTAAAAACGGGTTATACACTGAAGTGTGCAACTTAAAATAAAAATGCTAAGAAAGTCACAGGAGGAGTCTCTTAGGTTTATGTTTAGGTAAACAGTTTCAAAACTGACACCAAAAGCACAATCTGATAAATGAAAAGAATGGTATAATTCACCTGATTAGAACCTTTTATTACATAATCTTGTGTGAACTGAATAAAAGAATGTTTCATGCATTTAGTACAGGGTCTACAGGATCTACAGGGTCTCACTTTGCAAATCAGACTCACAGAAGTTCTCCTGTTTTCAGCCTCCCTAGTGCTGGGATTACAGGTGCCCACCACGTCCAATCTCAATGTGGTCTCAGCACACCACAGGGGCGGGGCCGGCACGGCACATGGGGTTGTTCAAGCCCCAGTCCTTGCATCTGCCTAAGGAGGCGCTTTAATGTGGTGAGGTATTTGGCTGGCTCTAAGGACAAATTATTGACAGGGAAAAAAATATCAACCTCCATTTCCAAAAAACAATTAGTACCTCAGTATTTAATATATTAAAAAAAACTTTCGTAAACACTACAGTGAATGAGGAATTCAGTCAAAAGGGGAGAAAGAGAACTTCAAAAGGACATTTCCCATGAGATGATAACAGAGATAGCAAATGACCATGTAAAAACTGATCAACAGAGCCCTTCAACCATTAGGGAAGCACAAGTTAAAACCAGGAGAACCAGGCTCTGGGGCAGCTTCCTATGGCTGGAGCTGCTTAGGACAGTTCGCTAAGACAGTTTGAAACTTTCACACCACGCTGGAAACTCAGCAAGAAATTGCTGCGAAATAAAATAAAAATTGCTACAGACATTAAATGCTGGCCTAGCATTCATGAAGCCTTGGGTTCAGAGCCCAGTTCCAAGGAAATAATAATAATAATAATGTTAATAGTAATAATAATAATAATAATGTTAATAATAATAATGTTAATAGTAATAATAATAATAGTAATCATAATAATGGTGATGATGATGATGATGTTTAAAAATGAAACAAGGAGAAATTACTTCATACGTATCAGAAAGATTGATAAATAAAATGGCACTGCCATCTTAGAAAAGGAGAACCATAAAGTTTTATTAAGGTTTTCAGTTGTAGAGATAAAATAACTGCCACACACAGATTAAGAGAAGAGAGGAGAAGTCGGTCTCAGGGACAGTTGAAACCATGACAAAAGCATCGCAATTGAGGACAGAGCAGAGAAAAGCTGTTTACTTCACTGATGGAAGACCAGCCCTGCAGAATCCCTATCCTCCAAACAGAAGAGACTTGTGGGTTTGTAGCCGGGCATGGTGGCACACACCTGTAATCTCAGCACTTGGGAGGCTGAGGCAGGAGGATTGGTGCCAGTCTGAGACCAACCCGGGCTACAAAACTAAGCTCAAGGCCAGCCTGAACTGCATAGCAAGACCCTGTCTCGAAAATACAAAAAAAAAAAAAAAAAAAAAAAAAAAAAAAAAAAAAAAAAGTGAAAGAGAAACTTGTGGGTTAGTATGGGGTCTGACTTTAGATCTAAACCGTCAGCCATACATGGGAAAATATTGCTCAAAAGGAAAAGTGAATTAGGTAGGAGATAGGAAGGAAGGGGAAAATGTGAGATCATTTTGCTGCTAGTTTTTCTTAGTTCACTGAAACATTTATGTTAATATCGTTTGGAGACTTTTTATGCCTGTATATTGTACACTACTTTGAAAATAAAAATATGCACTGCATTAACTGTTATCCTCCTATTGTTTTATGAAGTTTTGTTTTACTTTTTCATAAAATGAAAGATATTTGTATTTGCCAAAAAGAGCCAAGAAGACAAACACTTGGTAACTTAGAAACTGCTTCCAATCTAATATGTATTTCAGATTGCCATTGGCCATGACCTGGACTGACAAGTGTCATAAAATTAACTCCTTAAGGCAACATTGTACATGGATTTCTCTGGATTAGACCATAGGAAAGTCTAATCCCATCCCTTAAGGAGTCTTTACAAAGCGCAGCTCCAGGGCTGCCTAAATCACTGGCTTGTCTGTGTCATTAAGAAGCCAGGACAGCTCCCTTTTTCCTGGGCATAAGACATTTTATTAAAATACTGCACATCAGGGACACATGGAACACACAATTTCTCAACCAAAGAGTTACTCTACCATGGATACATGTCACTTTTTAAAAATTCATTTATTTGGTCATGGACCTACAAGCCAGTTCCAAAGTGTATCTGTTTATTCATGCTACCATAACCAGGAACATGCATGCACGACAGTAATATGATGTTATTGACTCTTTCTGTTTGTTTGCTTGTTTTATATTATGGCCGGCTCAGCCTGCCCTGGGGGTGGGGCTGGCATAGCATGTGATGCCGAGGATCTAACTGAAGTCTCTGCAGTTGCCTAAGCTTGCCTAAGCAAGTGCTTTAGACCACTGAATCATCTCACTGGCCCCAAGATACATGGACATTGACAATATTTTTTTTTGGTACCAGGGATTAAACTCAGGACCTTGGGCTCACATGGCAAGTGCTTATTCTACTGAGCTGTCTCCCCAGCCCCTGTTACTGACTCTTTGAGAGGATACTAGCAGGGACATTCTGTGTCAAATAGAATTCTTATGTTAAGTTCTTGGCGAGATCTCTGTGATCATTTCTATAGTGGTTGTACTTATTTACATTCCAATCAGCAATGTACACGGATTCCTTTTCCCTATAGCTGCACTAGCATTTAATATCTGATATACTTGTGACAGCTGTATTTTTCTGGACTAGGATGGATTCTCAGTGTTGTTTTCATGTGAATTTCTCATGAGCAAAGATGTTAAACGTTTTTCTTATTTTATTGGCCATTTCAATGTGTTCTGTAAAGTTTGGATTTCTTTCGGTTGCTCATTTTTTTCCATTGAGTATTTCACTGGGGGTCTAATCTTCTGAGTTCTTGATAAGTTCTATTCATGGGAAGAATCACCTGTCCAAGCAGTAGCTTCCACATATTTTTGTCCATTCTCTGGGCTGCATCTCTGCCCTATTGGTAGTGTCTTTTGCAGTGAGAAACTGTAATTCAATGTGACCCCAGTTGGTGATCCTTGGTATTATTCCTTGGGCAACTGGGATTCTGCTCACAAAGGACTTGCCTATGCCAGAAACTTCAGGAGTTTTATCTATTTTATCATTTAACAGATTAACTGTTTCTGCTTCTACACTTCGATCTTTGATCTATTTTAATTTGAGTTCAGCACATTGTGAAAGCGCATTTTCAAAGCACCATTTGTTTAAAACAGCTTTCTTCCCTTTTGTTGAAGGTCAGATAGCTGGATGTTCCTGGAACTGTATTTGCTTTTTCCACTCAGTTTAATTCACCCAACTTTTCTATCTTATGACTTTTTTTGGCCGGTGTCATGTTCTTGTCTTCTTTTTTGTTTTGTAGTATATCATGCAGTTTGGGACAAGGATGCCTTCTGCTTTGGTGGTATTGTCTCCAAAGTTTTTGCAGTTCTGGGTCTCTCTTTTAACGCTTTTTCCTCTCTATTTCCATTTTGGACGCTGCTGGTAATTTGATCAGGCAATGACTGAAATAATTATTTTGAAGTTAGTGGGGAGTGGTGCTTCTGGGCTCTCATGTTGATTGTTGGGGGATACCAGGAGCCAAATTTGATCAATTTCCTGCAATACAACTTGAGTTTAGTGAGAGAGCTGCAAGGTTTTTCTAAACGAAGTTCAAAAATAAACCATGGAAATGAGAAGCCCCATTTATCCTCCAAAGCCACTTAAATGTACAAGCATAGTTAGGTCAATTATGATGGCAGATTGAGTTGTTTCCAGCATCTCTTTACATGCATGCCACAGAATTATGACTCTTTTCCTTGTAAAGCCTGAATGAATAATTCATTTACCTACTAAGTCAGGACTTTGGACATTGCCACTTGACGTACTATCCCTGGGGGATTAACAGGTGCACTTTAGACATAAAAAGTAGCTGTTCTTTCTTTTACAGTTGCTCTTATTCTTTTGGACTTCTGCCTTTTTCTACAGGAAGAAAACTACTCCATTGACTGTTGTTTCAGAAAGAACTGAGAGGACGTGGGCAGAGAGAAATCAAGATCCACACGCTCTGTGGCCATTAATCCTAGCTCACTGGTGAGTTTGATTGTCCATTGACTATGTACAGTGCACACAGAGAAATTTAAGGAGAAAAACAAATTAAAAGTGTTAGAAAGAGCCAATTAAAAAGATGAGCTATGGAGTTTATGAGCAAAATGAATTATGTGGACATTATGATAATTCATATAAGTTAATTACAAAGCATTCAAAACTAACTTTTGATACTCTTGCAATTCCTAAAGATAGTATCAGATAATTTAAGAGAGGTTTCACATTCAGAAAATTTTCTCTTCCACAAAGGAGTTTCAGTATTTTGGGGAGAAGATGGTTTATGATGTTGCTTTTCTTCCTAGTGAGACAAAATACCCAACACCCAAAGTTAAAGGTGAAAATTTTTATTTAACTCACATTCTGCAGGGGTTTCAGTCTATAATCAGCTGGCTCCATAGTGGGGTGATGGGAGACAGGTATTGAAGAGAAACAGCACAGGGCACATAGAAGATAGCTAAGGCAACAGTGGAGATTACAGCTTGTCTTAGTTACTCTTCTCTCATTGCTGGGACAAACACCCAACACTCAAAATGAAGGAAGGAAAGGTTTATTTAGCTCACAGTTACTGGAGGTTTCAGTCCATATTCGGCTGGCCCAAGGCTGAGTGAAACAGGGCAGAGAGCATCTAGTTCATAGTGGCAGAACAGCAACAATCGTGACAGAGGCAACCAACCAACCAAGGCAGCAGAGAGCTACAGTGTGGATCTGTCTCTCTGTCTCTCTTTGTAATGCATTCAGGTTCTCTGCCTCAGCCTCTCTGCCTCAGCCTATCAGCCTTAGGCCATACCCATAATCCCTGAAAGACTCAGACCCATAATCTCATCAGTACTAAAACACATAATCCCAGTGGATCATAAGTCAAGTCTCAAACTCTAGAAGTCCCGCCCCATGATTGCATGAGGCTTTGGAGGGACAACTAGACATAAACCATAACACAGCTCTTTTCATCTTTTATGTCTTATACAGGTTGCTTTGGGGGGGGAGCATCACACCCTTGGTCCTAGTGCCCTTGATCCTGGTATTGTACCATGAATCAATCCCAGGGCCACACATTACAGATTGAGCCAGTGTTGAAAAATCATCACCTATATGACTGACTGCATGAAGCTTGGGAGAGAGGATCTAGATACATGCCATAACATGTTGATATAGATGGACAGATATGCATATATCAACATGTAGAGAGAGACATATATATCTATACAAATCTCTCTCTCTCTCTCTCTTTCTCTTTCTCTTTCTCTCTCTCTCCCCTACCCCCACCCCCCATGGAGAGAGAGGATTCTTTAGATAGATATCAAAAGAAAATTTTAAACTAATTAATTTGCTGAATACAAAGAGAAACACAGTACTGAGATATGGGATGATTCTAAGGACACTTCCATAGGAAAGAGTCTTGATCCAGTCAGATTTCAGGAAAGAAAGATTAAGCACATTCTTCTTTTTCTGTTTTCCAGGGGCACAGATTTATGTTTCTGATGCCTTAAGCCATTTCATTTTCTTTGATTCAGTTCTGCATCCTAAGAACCTTCAAAAGGTTTTTCACAGTGAGGATAGCAATGTGTAACACTAAAACTATGCTTGGAATGCCTGCCATCCTCGTCTTTTAGATGTGTGCTGCTTCTAATGTAATTTCAGTTACTGCTATACTCTCTCTCAAGTAAATGGTTGGTTTACAAGAAAACAAAAAAGGGTATTAAATGGTTCACCTTCACAAAGGACGAGTACTTAAACCAACAGTGAGGTGCCTGAGTGACTTCCTGTTCCTAACCCATAACTTCACTGACATGTGCTGCCTCTGTAACTTAGTATTTATTGAAGTTCTCCACCAAGCAATGTCTGTCATTCCATGAAAGACAACAAACTGTAAAAGTTGTGCGTCATTAGTTTAATCTGTTACTGAATACACATTTTAGGATAATTCAAAATAACTGGATTTAAAATAGTTAAATGACCTAATGATCATCAGATGTGATATAGTCAATTTTAAACTGATGCAAAATTCAAAAAATAAAAGCAACTCGACAAATTAAATTGTTCTCAATGTTATGTTAAAATAAAAACAAAGTTTACTGAAGTACTTATATGACACACTGAGCAAGTACGATTTCCCTCTATTTAACCATTCCACACTGTCAATGAAACGGTAAGTAACCGTGTGTTACCCACATAATTTGAAAAGTTAACAGCAATAACATGTTGGAGAGCTTCCAGATGTCTAACTTTGTGTAAAACACGAAACTTTCCAACAGCTGTGAATGACAGCTATCTTCCATGTGAAAATTAAGAAGAAGGTCACTATGATGATTTTCTTAAATTGTGTCACAGTGTGCTATTAAAATTATGCCACTTATAACTTTATGACAGTGAATATTTCCAGGCTGACATAGCAGTTTCTTTTTAATGACAGAAAAGTTTAAGGTCTGGAGAGAATGAGACACAAGATAGACAGGGAGGAAAATTATTTAAAAACCACATACTATAAAAAAGTTCTAATTTAGAAACTGCGCAGTTAACCAGCTGGGGGATCTTGGACCAATCATTGAAGTACTCTGATTTTCATTTTACTTTCTTTTATTTTTAAAGAATAAAAGGAATGATAGGAAAAAATTATAGCGTTGGAAATGATACCAAATTTTACTAAAGAAAGTAATAAAAATTCTACAGTGGTTGCTGTATTGAATGATGCTCCCTTCAGCTCAGTTGTTCAGATTGCCAGGTATAAATATGCAAGATTTTATTGTAAATTTCAGTAGATGAAATTGACAAGAACTGAGTAGGATATTGTTAATGCTCTGAAACTCTAAGAACCTATAATTCTGACACATTTTTACAACTATGATTCTGTAACAGAAAGAAAAGTTTCTACCATTAAGTTAGAAAGAAAGAAAAAATGACTTTCTGCTCTAAGAATAACTCAATATCTGCTTCTATAAAGCTCCCATTCTCATCATGAATTTCTAAGACACAGACTTTTCTTAATGATACGTAAAGAAGTCTTTTATTCAAAGACCTCTTTTGTTTCTTTCTTTTTTTATGTATTTGGTACAGGGTCTCACCATACAGATTGGATTTGTAGCGATCTTCCCATTTTCAGCCTCCCCAGCGCTGAGATGACAGGTGTGAGCCACCACGCCTGGACTTGGTTACAGGCCCATCGAGCCCAAGGGGACAGGACTGACGAGACATGTGGTACCATGGTGCTTTTGTTATTGTTTTTGTTTTTAAACAATTGAAGAATTTATTGAATACCCAGGGGATTTGATTTTTTAACAAAATCATAGTGAATTCATACACTAAATAGTCATAGTAAATATTTTATCTATAGTGGTGCAATAAAAACTTGTAATGAAAAATTAGCAAAACTCACATCTGTTCACAAAAGCAATATGTTTACACATAAAAGGAGACCATTTAATAAAAGCATCATCTTAACATGCATTAGAAGTAGAATTATACAAAACAAGGAATTTAAAGGCAGCGTGACTTACAATCTTCATTCAGCATTGACTGCAGAGAGGTGCAATTTAGATATTAGAGCCTGAGAAAATTGGGAAAATTATTTGACTTTACATATAGTTCAGTGGACAGGGTTTGTGTGCTCCTAGGATGAAACACTGGCTAATAGTAATGATTAGCAATTGCTCACACCTTGAATCACTGAGGTTCTGAGACAGACAAGAAACATCTCTTAGCTACTTGACAAATACTGAAAGCCCCTTCTGTCTTCTAAATATGGCCTCCTTTGTTGCTGTGTCAGTGAAGAAAATAAACAAGTCCCACTTCTTGCAAAAAGCAAAGCAAACCACAGTTCTATTGGAAAGTGAAAGAAGACCAAAAAGAAAAACAGTAGAACAGAACAAGAAGATCGTTATGTTGGAAAGGATCAACTGTTGTGGTAATTAATACAGCAGTCAGTGGGGACAACATCTCCATGAGGGGACAGAAGTTGCATGTGTAGGAGGGGGGTAGAAGTAGCTCCTCTATGCCATCATATTTTGGGCTAACAGATTGAAAATTACCTTTACGTATTGAATTTTTCTTTTCCTTTCTTTCTTTTTTTTCTTTTCTTTTTTTTTTTTTTTTGGTGGTAGCAGAGATCGAACTCAGGACCTTGCCCTTGCCAGGGAAGAATTTATTCCACAGAGCTATCTCTCCAGCTCAATTGAAATTTTCATGTGAGACAAAAACCATGTATCACCCCAATTATCTGGGCTTGTAATAATATAATGATTAAGTGAAGCTCATTTTTCTAGTTTTTTTTCACATGGTTAGCAAAGGTAAAAACCAAGTTGGTGTTCAAATAGCTCACAATAATAAATAGTCATAAAGTTTCTCTTAAGACTGGAATGAACATTGAGAATGTCATTGATCAAATAAAAAATTGTTACCTGTCTTTACATAGCTTAAAGGAAAGAAAACTAAACATCACAAGTGGTCTCTCTTGCTTATGTGGTAGGAAAAACCTTTGTTGGATTTTGTCCAGTTTCAAGTTGCTGTGGGAAATGGACTGTAGAAAAGAATCTGCATGTAATAATTTGGACAGTAAGAAGTGGAAATCCCAGGGTTCTGTCAGACTGCAGAAGGTGGCCATATGCCCTTACATCTGGATGATAATATGATAGTTAGGTGGGTCATTGTATTGATAGCCAGCTCTTCACTCTAGGATCAAGAGGAAAATCCCTACCCTCTGGTATTGGGGTTGGCCAAATAGTCACGAGTCCTCTTAGCCCATGAAACCAGACAGCACACCCCACTCAGGGCCACATAGTGTGTGCTTTTGTGAACAGAGTAATAATTTTTTGGAAAGCCGGCTGTGTATCATCAAGGGAATGAGGTACCTCTGTTTCCACACAAGGATATGGCTGACTTGTTCAAACTATTCTTCAGTGAACAGTAGCTGCAATCATCTGCTGCATGATAAGCACAAACTCTTCTTTGTTCTCTTGGTTCATAGGACTCTTCATTAGGGAATCTCATTTATGGGAGCAGAGAGAAGAGAGGAACTTTTTCTTGGGCCAACCCAAGTCTTCTCAGTTTTACGAGACTTCTGGGCAGCACATACTATAAGGCCTTAATTATACAACTTGCAATAATTTAGGTGTTTGGAATACACAGCACAGAGATATTGAACACAAATTTAACATCACACAGCAAGTAGAGTGGAGAAACTCTGATCGAAAGTTTCTGCTTCCAGTCTTATTTGCATGAATCCATAACTTACATATCACTCATTTTCTGAAAGGGTTTGCATTAAATATAGATAGACCTAGTTATCAATCTAAAAATAGAGTGCTGGTACTCTCAAAATTTCATAGCATAAATTTTGTGTTATGTATTATTCATCAGCCAAGATAATAGCACTATACTCTCCTTTGAGACCTCCATGCTGAGGCTTGATAGTTCATCTTCTAGGTTGTTTCAATTGGAGACACTGGGGAATGATTAAGGATTGTGGATGAAATGCACCCCTCCATTTACCTCCAAGTTTTGTCTGCAACCTCAAAATAGCTAGCAAAAACAAACTTAGTTTTACACTAAATCTTCTACACATGAAATACCTTTCTTAAAAATCATGCTTACAAACTTTTTCATTTTGCTTGTAATTAGATCAAGTGTAAGCTAACTATAAATACAGAAGTAGTGCAGTGGAAAGAAATAGAACAGGAACTAAGAAAATCAGGCTCCCTGTAAGTTCCACCACCCTGGATCTCGTGTTTTGTTTGTGGCACTCATTTCTCTCAGAGGTCATTCAGCAGGGGCCGTGCAGGGGAATATGACCTCCATCGTGTCCTGATGAAATGTGCACTGCAACTCTCTGATGGCCAATGCATGTATGACCTATATTTTATGCATTTCCTTTTTTCACTTTGGAAAAAAAAGTCCTTTCTCGTATCACATAGCATCACAATCCCATGAGCTAGGAGACGGAGATCATTTTTTGGTCCTGAATAACAATGCATTTGTGCCTAGAATATTCAGATATCTTAAGTCTATTTGAAATAATCATTACGCATGGAAAAAGTGCTCAGAAGCAAGAAATTAAAGAACATAATATGGGAGTAAACAAGTTACAAGTTTGGAAAGTGGAGTGGAAGCACTGGGCAAGGAACGTGATGTCTTATAGAAGCTGCTATACGCTAGATTCAAATCAATAGGCTATTATAGAGAGTGACTGAATTGTATAAAAAAGTACAAAGTCTGATCAAATCTAAGGTTTTCTACTTTAATAAAGAGACAACTTTTTTGTCTTGTCTTGCCAGTCTATATTCTTTTTAGATATGATTTGTACTGTTTTCCCTTTTGAATTTTAAAGAAAATTCTGAATTGAGCTGAAATTTTTTTCATTAGTATGATTAGTATTCATTATTGTTTTCAAGAAAATTTTATAAATCCTGAAACTCAGGCCAGTGAGATAGCTCAGCGGTCTCAAACACCTGCTTAGGCAACCTTAGGCAGATGCAAGGACCACTGTTCAATCTCCAGCACCACATACTTCAGGGCGGGCTGAGCCAGCCAAAAAGAAACAAATAAAAAATAAAAAATTAAACCCTCAAATTTCAGGGCAACTTTCTTTAGGTCTGTTAGGTTTAGTATTTGAAACAGTTCTAAGTAAGAAAAAACATGTTATTTTTTCACTCAAGTTTTTTATCTTCCAGTGGCTTTAAAAACTGACTTATTTTTTTTTAAACTTTCATTAATTTTAACGAGAAGAAAATAACACTGAGATAGTTTCAAAACAGGCTAGTAGGACAACTACAATAATTAATTCCATGAATATTATTGTCTTCATAGTAGTTGTTCAGAGTACAAGATGCAGACATGATGACTTTTCTAAACACTATTAGTACAAATATTTCTTCTCATTGAACTAAGAGAAAGCAGTTATATGTATAGTCCAATAGTTCATAATCATAGTGGGTTATCAGCAGAACTGTCACTGTCAGAAAAGTTAAGCCATATTAATATGCTGAGCTGACTTACATGTATTTAATTCCTTTTCTTACACTTTTTAAAAATTTAATTTAATTTTTTTAAACCTCATTTATTTATTTGTGTTATGACTTGCTCCACCTGCCCTGGGGTTGGGGCTGGCGTAGCATGTGGTGCCAGGGATCTAGCTGCAGTCCCTGAGGTTGCCTACACTTTCCTAGGCAGGTGCTCTACAGCGCTGAGTCATCTCTCCCGCCCTCCCACACTTTTTTGAGAAAATGTTTCTTTTACATAACAAGTTACATACCAAATATAAGTTTAGGGAACATTTGAAGTGCTGTATCAAGCGAACGTTGTATAGCTTTCTAAGTGCTCACGAGTTATCTGTTGTTGATCACATTGTTAGTTGTCAGATGCAACCCCTCAATGATCTTTCGAGTGAGGCCAGGAAACTGTGCTATCGTATACACTGCTTGAGAGAGGACATTGTGATTGAGACCCTACAGGAAGAAAGCCTGCAGCCATGGGATAGAGGATTGGAGCGTGGCAGAAGCTGTCTGAAGAAATGGGCAGGACCTGTTAACTGTGAATTCCCAGACTCAAGGAGAACAGGTCCAAAAGCCCTGAACATGGGCTGCTCCTGAGAATATGAGCAGGCTTTCAATAGGAGGGGCTGGACCTGACTTCAGGGGACGTGAAGCCTGGCCATGGTAGCTTTCACACTAGCCTATGTTGTGTTTCCCAGAGGCAACTTCTATTTTTATCTTTGCCCCACCCCTCTTTCTTATTTCCCGTACACAAGCTCGTTCTGTGGAGCTCTTCCAATCTACTTTCATGAATAAACTTTGCCTCTGTTTTTGGCTCATTTTGTTTAATTCTTCATTTCAGAGGAGAACACTCTAGAATTCAACTTTAAAAGGAAAGGTGAGCATGCCTAAACCTAGTAACTCTTAGTTGGAAAGCCACTATTTAGAAGCAGGCTACCCCAAAACAGACTGATGGGTTAGGGAGATAGCTCAGTGGTCTAAATGCCTTCCTGGAAAGGACTCAGTTTCAATCCCAGGTACCATGTCATTTACCCATGGAAACCAGGTATAGTGGAGCCTGCCTATAATCCCAGCACTGGGGAAGCTGAGATGGGAGGATCCCTACTATTCTGAACTGTGTAGTGGATCAAAAACAAAAGACAAAAACAAAAATAGTAGATTCTTCATATACACACAGTGAGGTTTCTCAGATACAGGTAGAACTTCAATATTTCTAAGAGTTTTTCTTTTAAACAGTGTTGCTTTATCTGTGCTACTGAGGTATAGAAGGTGTTTTTGTTATTTAATATTGTGGATCTGGTATTTGACACAGAAAGTAGATAGGCATTTCTGTTAGCTTGGATTGCCTAGAGGGCTGGCAGAGCCACACCAAGGAAAGTTAGATATATCTTTTTGAATGCATGAATCTCAGTGTTTGTGGATTTATGTGCAACATGGGCATATAATATAACTTATGCAAGTTTTGTTTGTCTTCTGCTTATGCTATATTGTTGAGTCTTATACTATTTCCGATGGGTTTCTTTTGAGTTGAAACACACTCTAAGTGTTTTCCCCAAAGGATCGTATTTTTGTGATGGATTGTACGTGTTACACTACGACTGCACCTTAGGGTGGGCCGTGCATCGAAACTGAGAGTGTAGGAGACAATAAAAAATGTTCGTTTTTTTCCGTAACTGTGTTGGAATGAATCCCAGAAAACTTTATGATAAGGAATAAATGTATGACTTACAAAAGTGAAATGGACGTAGGATTTACACAACATTCATACAAATGGTCTTCTGTAATCTTGAATAAAAAAAATCTCACTTAAAAATTCCCCACATGACAATCTCCGTAAGCTTAGAGCCCCCAAGATTACCTATGTGGAAGATTTTAGATTATTTCTTCTGCAAATATCAAAAATTCTCCTCCAGCAATATATAGCCAGAGCAACTCAATCTTTTTATTTCTTTTTTAAATTTTAACAGGTGATATATTTTGGAAAAAGCTGAATTATTTGCACATATTAAGTGATATCAGCAATTCAGTAGCAAAAAGACAATGCATTATGCTTGGCAAATTATGTCATTTGATATTTTCATTATGCTATCTGCAAACACTGTAACACTGTTATTTTATGTAAAATTTACTTGTACTGCTCTAGGCAAATGTTGCATAGAATATTAGACAAAATTTACTCCACTAGCATATTTTTTCTCGTGATGTGTTGAAAATATAGAGGCATAACTGAAATTCAGGATAAGGTTCAAATGTAAACAGAAAACACATTACTTGTGGAGGATGAGCAACCATGTGTAACCTCAGTGTCACTCGTCTGGTTGAATTTCCAACATTAGATGAAGTCACTCTGGTGTCTAAAACTTCATCGTTGATAGATAACTTCAATAAAAATTAATAGAATTCCTGTTGCAGACCTTGTTCAATCCCAGCCAGATTTTTCATGCAGAGACTTAAAATTTATGTGTGCATATATGTGTATATGGTAATTTTTCTCCCCAAATTTTGCTCTACCGTGGCTGTTTCTAAGGTTCTTAAATTCATAAAATGCATGCATAATGCAGTGTTTTTCTCCTGACTTAATAAGTTCTAGAATAAGCAGTTCTATTTTACAAAAAGACAATGTAACAGATCTTTCTTTTAATGTATTTGGTGGTATCTACAGGGTTTCATTACACAGGTCAGACTCGTCGTGATTGTCCTATTTTCAGCTTCACAAGCACTGGGGTTACAGGGGTGCACCACCACGCCCAGTCTCAATCCTGTCCCAGTGGGTCCAGGGAAAGGACTGGCATGGCAGGCTGGGGCCTGAACCCCAGTCCCTGCGTCTGCCTAAGCAGGTGCTGTAATTCACTGAGCTATCTGGCCAGCCCTAATTGTAATCCATCTTGCCTGAGAAGTATTGCTGAGATTTGCTATTAAAGGGCTGAAGACAATGTTTTATAGTGAGAAGAATATTCTGTGAACATAAGATCGATGGTAGCATGGGTACATGTGTTTGTCAAAACTCATTGAACTGTGCATTTTAAATGTGAATGTTTCTTTGTATGTAAAACATTTATGTTAAAAAAATCTGGATATTAAAACAAACTCAAACATACAGTTGAAGCACCACAGTACAGGTCATTTTGACCAGGGCATTAGAAATATTCTAATTTGTTCAAAAAAGGGGAAAAAAAAACTTGTAAGCATAAGGCAAGTATTAACAAATTGACTTGTGTAAAGTGCCAGGGATGCATGGGAAATATGAAAGTTGTTTTTATTAGACAGTGGGTAAATTTTGTGCAAAGAGATGATTTTGAAAACTTTTCCTGAACACTGTACTAAGCTACTCATTATGGTGAGCCACACAGCACTTGTACTCTGAATATTCAGGCACACTAGTACATATAGCACACAAAATTAGTGATTAATGAGAAGTTTTAAGAAACAATAAAAGAAGCCATACTTTGAACGTGATATGAGTGATAACAGCTATGTTGAGTATTTGTGTGATGTAGCTGGGGGATGAGCAATATTTGCATCCAGGTTCTTTGTGCTTCATCCTCTTCAAAGTGCTTCTCACTTATTAATAATTTAAGAAAATCTCCTCATAGATTTTAGGTACAGTTACTGTTGCTCTCGTATCAATGAGAAACAGAAATGTTAAGCTTTTTTAAAGATCACATATCTGGCAAGTGGTCAACTAAATTTTGATTACAATTTGAGCATAGTTATTGTTGGTCTAAAGCAAGACATTATACCTCTTCTCCAAGGAAAGGCACTGGGAAGATGCTGGTAAGATAATAAAGTGCAAGGGGAAACTAAGACAAATTGTATTGAGGTTCTGCTGAAATCCTTCCAGAGCACAGCCTTTATGAGTTTTCCCTCCTCTTGACCACCAGCCTCTTTCTCCTTTGCAGAAGGGGAAATTGCTGCTGAATCTAAACAGAGCTGTGCAGTGCTCGGTAAGAGCACCGCTCGCTACCAACGTGCGACTTTTAGGGGTGGGAATGTAGGTGTTGGGCAGGCTGAAGCCCGTGGCAGCTTATTCTCCTCAGTGTAAGAGGAGAAAGTGAAACTGGAGGGTTTCTGGGAAACACAACTGCGCATCATTACAAAAGCTTGAACTTACATCGTGTTCACACTGGGTTTGAGGATGGAAGACTTCTGAGTGTGGTCATGGTAGGTGACCCTTTTAATTTCCCTTTTAGTTTATCCCAAGGACATTTTGTTGAAATAATAATAAAAAATAGACAAAAAAAAAACAAAAACCCTCTCACTGCTTTGAATGAAACCATACATATTCTGATGGTGACATAAATTTTCCAGAAAACCAATAAAATAGTGCACTGTTCATGATTATTTTTCAATGTAGTTAAGTATATATTAGAATGACACTCTCTAAAGTGTTACATTATACTAAAAATACACAACTCTGCAGAGAGTTTCTAATAGGGTTGCAAGTATCCTGCAAAATACCTATGGCGTGAGGAAAGGAATATACTTAATATTTGTATCTGAAGGGAATTATAGAAATAGGGATCAAAATCCTGATAAAGGATAAATACATATTGAATGTTTGGATTGAAAAGTGAAATTATAAGCAAGCCAAAAAAATCTGTCCTCTCCTCTGCCTCCCTGTAATGCGCACTACAATGGAAATGTGATGAAGGCTGTAGGGTGGGGCTCTGTGGAAATGAACCACTAGCTGAAGCGACCTGAGATGTGTCTGCCAGATGGTGATCAAGGCGCTTCCTTTAAACAAACTGGCAAATAGGTTAGAGACTTCTGGGTGCCTGATCCTTTGGTCGTGGACAACTGGAATCCACCAGCGGCCATGTTTATCATCTCCGTTCTTGTAAAAAAGGAAAAGAGATAATCAGCTTTGCAAGAGAAAAAGCTTAGGGCTGGGAGATAGTTTGGCAGCCTAAGTTGTCGGCCTGGCATGCCCAAGGTCTGGAGTTTTAGCCACGGTACTGCATGCCATGCTGCTGGGAGAGCCCCATAGTCCCAGCACTGGGGAGGCTGAGATAAGAGGATCACTATGCG
The DNA here is from genome assembly GCA_004027915.1 of Capromys pilorides. Classification (NCBI taxonomy): domain Eukaryota; kingdom Metazoa; phylum Chordata; class Mammalia; order Rodentia; family Capromyidae; genus Capromys; species Capromys pilorides. The sequence continues at coordinate 10,142 of PVKN010005386.1, read as the reverse complement.
GAAGTGCATTAAGAACTGTGTAGTGAGATCTACAGAGAGAGAGAGAGAGAGAGAGAGAGAGAGAGAGAAGTTTATTTTGTTTGGAGGGGTCAGTGTAGGATCCATTGGTCCTGTTGATTTAGGGCTGTTACATTGTGGTGGGCAGGGTTAAGAGAGATGAGTTGCTCCCCCTCCTGGCACTTAGGAAGTGGAAGACTGAGACCAGAGCACCACGATTACCTAACGCCACACTCTGACCTCTGCCCCTTAAATATTTCACCACCTCCCAAAGCTCCATACTAGAAGCCAATTCTTTTACACCTGGGCGTTTGCAGAACTAAACTCTATAGTTGTATCACAGGAAACTAGGTTGTGTTTATTGGATCTCAGAAACGCTCTTTTGCTTGTTGTTATTTTAGTTCAAAATTTCCCATTCAATTTTAATGAAATTTTAATGTTATTTTAAAGATGGAGTATTTAAATGAGTATTGACAAAATATTAAATGTGCTCAACAGTAATATCCTCAGACATATTCTGGAACATTCTTGCAATGTTCTATATAGATAGAAACTCAAATAATAAAAACAGATAGTTTCCTTACATATCTACAAGGCTGAAAATGTTGTATCTCATTTGATGTAGATAAATTGTGTTTTAGTAAAGTCTTCTGCTTCCAATATGAAGTTGTGGCATTTCAGCTGCAAAGAAGGTAACAATTTAGAAATCCTCAGCAGAGTACACTGAGAAAGCAAAAAGACTTAGAATTTCTCTCTTTCAGTCATCTTCAGGTAGGTATAAATCTTTCATAAATCTCATTGATGGCCAAAGCAATATAGTTTGAGTTGAGGACTTCAAGAAGCCCTTGACTTTTTGTGGGTACTCAATTTAAAAGGGATGTAATTAATATCACTGTGAAGTAAGATTTCCTAAAGACATTTCAAAAGGACAAGGTGTTTTACTTTATTAAACTAATTATATTAACACTAGTAAGAAAGCTTGAAAGTCAGCTCAATTATTACAAAAATAAACATGGTCATTTTGGATGTTATATCAAAACTAAGGAATGGTTTTTGAAAAATAAGTTCAATAGCTACCTGGTACTCTTTATTTATAATATTTATAAACGTTTTATTTATTTATTTGGTACAGGGTCTCACTATGCAGGTTGGACTCACAGTGATTATCCTGTCTCAGCCTCCTCCACACTGGAATTATAGGTGTGAGTCACTGTGCCTGGTTTACATGGTTGTCATGGCATACCCAGGGTTCTGGGGCTGTCACAACATGTGGCGCCAGGGTGCAAACCTGGGTCCTTGTGTTGTAGGCAGCTGAATTAGATAGAAATGTTATAGACAGTTAAGATAGGGCCAGGCTCTCACTGACAACATGCAAGACAAGAGGACTTCACAACTATAAACAGAGACTTCTCTTTTACTCTGGGCCAAGTCTCAAGACAAGAGTAAACAAATACAGCTACATCAGGGGTTGATATTCTAAGTAGGTATCAATCTCCTTGAAAGAGCCCAGTTGAGTCACTAACCCAACCCCCAACAGGAAGAGACTTTGTTTGGTGTTCTTGCCCGCTTGCTTCCTCATTTGGTACTGGATTTAATCAATTTTACCTAAGCAATGGTGCTTGTAATCTCATTGATTGCCCATAGTTTTGTCCCACTTCATTCTCACTCAAGTGAGTTTCCATGTCTTCTTCACAACCTCAGACCTGCCTGACAATATGGTTTTCCTCTATAAAAGTCCCTGGAAGAGACACTTTCCTGGGGAAAACCCACTTGGGATCCCACTCTTGTCCCTCTCTCAGACAGAAGTTTTCTTTCTCTCAGTAAATATTCTGCTCTTGACCTCCCTCTGGTCCTAAACTTCATTCTTCAGTTTTAGAGAACACGAACTCGTCCCAGGTACTTTTTAGGATGGAAGATCAGTTTTTCCTATATCTTTTGGAGGCTCCCTGTATCATTTGGAGGTCATCTACTTGGGATCAGTTTTTTTTTTTTTTTTTTTTTTTTTTTTTTTTTTTTTTTTTTTTTTTTTTTTTTTTTTTTTTACACTGTATCACTTGAACTACTTAGGCAGGCACTTAGACTGCTGAGCTATCTTCCTAGCTCTACATGGTATTCTTTAATCTTGCTTATGAGAGCTCTTTTCTTAAGGAAATCACACCCTATTTTATTCTCAAAGAGAAAACTTTAAACACTAAAGTTGAATGTCAGGTACAACAGGCACCAGAAAGAAATCAGTCATATTCTACAAGCATATCACTGTGGAAATAACCACTGAGGTCATTTTGAAACTGACTTAGTTTGGAACATGTGATAAAAAAGTGGCTTTTCCCGGGCCTACCATGCCAGCCCTGCCCATGTGGGATGCTCAGATGACAACTGAGACTGGTCATGGTGGCGCACACCTGTAATCCCAGCTATTGGGAAGCTATGAACAGGTGGATTCCTACGAGTCCGATCAAGTAGTGTGACTCAGAACACCCAGTAGGCCCTTCCCTAACATACAAAAACAAAACAAAACAGAATACATGACTTTGAATATTAGAGATAAAAAACCAAACTCAAGAAGAATAAATCACTGAAAAGCAAGAATGGCAAGGAAAAGAGAAAAACTTAATGATCTTCCAATAAAAAAAGGAAATATAGCGCATAACAGTCAGGAGAATTTGCTTCCTTTTTTAATACATGGTAGGAAGAGAGTTAGGTGGTTGCATAGAGAAAAAGACATAGCACAAGGACTTTCTGAATGTGGTATTCAATGTTAAAGACAACATTTAAAAGCATTTGGTTAGATTAAAATTTAAATTGAAAATAATTATCTTGGAAAGTATCTTTAAGGTCACTTGGACTGAATTTTGTATTTTATCCTAATCTTTAATATTTCGAATAAATTGTGTTTCAGGATCTACCTATCGTCAATGTTGGAAAATCCCTCTCCTTGTTCCCACTCTGATCCTTTATCCTGCCATTTTCTTCAACTCTTGCCATGTGCTGTGGTGTCCTTATTAGCCAAAATGTTCAGTCTCTCTTGTCCTCTGCAGGCCAGAGTTAACAGAAATAAAGGTGGATTTCTCTTTAATGATAGGAGCGAGGATGTGGTGGCTGACAGCTGGGGTTCAGCTTGGAACCCCCAGTGGAACCGAATTAGCATGGCACTATGTGTGGGGCCCACCGAGGATTGCTGCTGCCCACACAAGAGGCAACTGGAGAGGAAGAAGTTGGGATGCTGCTAGGGAGCTGCTGGTTCTCTTGGAGGAGCCCATCACGCTGGCTTTCCTGATTAACTTGTCTGTTCTCTTTGTCAAAGGAGCTGGGGACCTTACTGTCACTGAAAATGGCGCCATTCCTGACTTTGAGAGGAAGATGGTGCCCTTCTCAGTCTTCTGGAGAAGCTTGTCCCATTGGCTTTCCTGATTGGAACTCAGCTTTTCTCATCACTGGAGGAGTTTGGGACCACACTGCTGTGAGGGTTGCTGTGGTCATCTTAGTGGGAGTTCTGGTTATTACTTTGAGGATCACTTCCTGACTCCAATGCAGAGTCCCCATCCTGCTGGCCCAGACTTCCCAGCTTCCACCAATGCCCTGTGGGCCTTCACGGTGCAGATCTGTAAAACAGGACTGCATGAGACATTACTGCATCTCTAGGCCTCCAGATGGACGTGGGAGGGGCATTGTTATAGGTTCTAGGTCTGCAGCTGCACTTGTGTGGGACATTTCCAAGGGATCCAGGCCCTTAAATGAATTATTTTGGTCTTTAGTGTGTGGGTTGATGTCCTGTACTCTTTTTGCATCTGACTGCCTGTCTGAATGCCTAATATAAGATAATCTTATAAATTATGTGGCCTATATTTTTCTCTCATGGCAAGTCTCAAAACTACAACAGAGGACAAAGCCAAAGAACGACTGGGAAGAGGCCTCTTGTAGTCTCGATATTTTTTCTGAATTTTTCTAAGGAAGTGTAGCTAAATTAGGAGTTTAACCATTTGTACCTATGCTGTTAAATAATGGAAGTTACTAAAATTCTAAGAATTTTTTTTTCCCTTGAGTTTCAGGTTAGATCAAATAGTAATACACTATGAAGACTAATTTGGGGAGGAAATGAAAGACAAACTAAACAGTGAAAAGTTTTGGAGACGATACCTTGGGGAGCTCCAAATGCATGCTTCTCAGCTCTTGTGGTGAAAAACTATTGATTTTTTCTTTCTTTCTCTCTTTTATTCTTCCTCTCTTTCTTTTTTCCTCTCTTTCTTTCTTCCTTCCATTCTTTCTTTCTTTTTCTTTTCCTTTTTCTTTTCTCTGTATAAGGTCTGCGTAGATCATACTTGTAGTGATTCTCATGTTTTCAACCTCCCAAGTGCTGGGATCACAGGCACATGCCACCATGCCCAGTATCAATCACCATCTCAGCATGCCCCAGGAGGATGCCATGCCAGTGAACCCCAGTTCAAGTGCTTTTGTCCACTATTGATTTTCTTAAGGGCACTAAGATGGTAGTGTGACTACTAGATTTCAAGTTTCATTTTTACTTATTTATTTTTTTGTGTATTTAACTTAGGGTCTACAGGGTCTCACTATGTAGACTGGACTTATAGTAATCCTCCTGTTTTCAGCCTCGTAAGTGCTGGGGTTATAGGCGTGCACCACCATGCCAGTCTTAATCACTGTCTCAGCATCCCCATTCCCGTGGGGCAGGGCCAGCATGGCTTGTGGTGCTGGGGATAGATTTCAAGATTGATTGATTAATTGATTGGATTTTGGTCTTTTTGAGACTGGGTCTCCCTAGGCAGTTCAGGCTGATCTTGAGCTCACTTTTGTAGACCAGGCAGATCTCACATTCACATTAATCCTCCTTCCTCAGCCTCCCAAGTGCTGGTATTATAGGCAGGCACCACCATGCCCAGCCCAGCCAGATTTCAAGTCTTAAAAAGAGCTAAAAAGAAGAAAGCTGGAGAACTCATTAAAAACATCTTAAATTCCAAATTTTTTCAAATAATTGACCTTTAGATTTTTTGACTTTCAGAATTCAGAAATTCCTAGAAATTTTTCCAGTATTAACATTGTTCTTATGATGAGTGCATCCAAGAAATGATAATTCTGCCATGGTGAAAATCCTATGAGCATCCTTCAGGAATCATGAAGGTTAGCAGAATGTGTGCTGGTGTAATCCCATCTGAATCTGTCCTTCCACGACCACCAAGGCAAAGGAGAAGGAAAGTGTCAAGTAATGGTGTTCACTAAAGCTTCTTTCCTAGAAATAACACAGATTGATCTTTCTAATATTTTCATATTTCATTGCCCTAAGGAGATAGTAGTTTTGTCTACTCTCAAAAACATTCAAGAAAATGAATGATATTTCATGTACCTGGTAGGGCAGAAGTTATAAATGTATGGTGAATCGTAACATTATATATATTTTAGGACTTATTTTTATCAGTAATTTAAGTTACTTACCTATTCTTAAATACATAAATTTATACATTTAGAGTTGTATAATTTCTTTCAGTGGCTAAGAGAAATCAAACTTTCCAGCAAGTAATTATAATAGATCCACTCACAAAATTCAGCATAAGCTCCTCATCTCAAGATTTTGCCTTGGCATAATCTACAAGTTCCCACTCATGTGCTTTAGAGATTAGGAAGTGAATGCCTTTGTGCATCATTTCTGTGACTATCAAATAATCACACAAAATCCACCAATATCTTCCAAGAAGATCTAAAAGTTTTATATCTAACGGTGTTAGCAAAAATGATGTGGCCTTTGAGGGAGCCACACTATCCCCTCAGGTGATGGACTGAATTCTCAATATTTATTCCTCTTCTCATTAACCAGGTTGATATTATTAGTCATGAATCAGACTCTTAATAAAAGTTTAATAACACAGGTTCCTCTCTTTTTGCTAAGTCTATTAGTGCATTTTATTTCTAGTAGTGGATTCTTAAACCATTAATTTTTAATCAAATGCTAAAACATTAAGATGAGTTCACTATTTTCAAATCTGTACAAAGATAGTGAGAAGAGCATGTTGGTGAGGCCATAATTCAAAATAGTACATCTGAAGAGGAAGAAAGTGCACGATTAATAATGAAAATACAGGCTGTACAAGAAGGGAGGCATAAATTAGAGTCACGCTTTTCCAGCCTCCTGCCTACTTGATCCAAATTGTTCATTTTATTGTTATTCGTTTTGTTCTCCTTTTTCTTTTAGAGCTATTTTTCTTATAACTTGTTGCTTAGTATAACTACTGTTCATAAATTATAGAATTTTGTCCTGCTCCTTCTACAGAAGTCAGTTTTTGGAGACAAATTTCCTCTGATGTCACCTGACTGACACCTTTAGACATATAAAAGGCAAAGTGAGTAGCTAGCCATGTCTCTGTGGGAAGGTGAGAAGTACAATGTTCTTCTAGTATTAATAGTGGATGATTTTACTTGGTGTGGTTCTCCCTCATTATTATTATTATTATTATTATTATTATTATTATTATTTTGTATTTGGTTGTTACAGGGTTTCACTATGCAGCTTGTACTCATAGTGATCCTCCTGCTTTCAGCCTCCCCAGCACTGGGATTACAGGCGTGCACCACTGCACTGGAACTCTGGCCAGCTCAGCCCCTAGGAGTGGGGCTGGCACAGCATGTGGTGCCTGGGATTGAACAACGCGCATCTGACTTAATTTCTTTGTGTTATCTTAACAAATACTTGAGTTACACAATTTGTCCCTGTGGTGTTCATAGAAGACAACAAAGACTAATATTTGTAGACATAATTTAACTGTGAGGAAATTTCAATATCTTGCTTTGGTAGAGACAGGCAAAGATGATGAATTTTAAGTTTTCATTCTTCATTTCTAACTGCATTTCTATAATTGTACTCTGTACATGTATTAATCTTGTGTCACAATACAGCAGTCAAAAACGTTTAGGATGCAGCAATAGGAGAGAGATTCTGAACTGAAATAGGAAACAGTCCATCTTTTCAGTTTGAAACCATGCCAGGAGTATTTTGAGTCTTGTGCTTTGTATCTCTTAGCTACATGATTCATTAATCATGCAGTATCATCGTGGTGGCAAAACCAAGAAAGGAAGATAATTGGCCAAAGGGTTCTGTTTGTTTTGTTTTTGTTTCCGTCTTTTGAAATAAGTAGAAAATAATGCCCTGGAGTCTGTGAAAAGGACTTGTTCATCAAACACTGGTTGTAGCTGTCATGACGTGTGGTCTAGGATTTAGGAACCTGCCCTTGCTTATTAGGGTCATTGGAAAAGTGGTGTTCCCAGAGTCACTCCCTGTGGTAGTGTAGGCAACAAAGTTGAGACTGGGTTATCTTGAGACATGTAATGCAAAGGGGCTTTGTGAAAATATTAAAATACTTAGAGATTTCCAGAGGGTGGGGTGGGTAAGAGAAACTGTTATGTATCAAGGAAAATAAAACTAAAATACAGAGACAATTGCATGCAATTTTACCAGAGGGGTCTGCATTTGTTTGGTGAAAAGCTAAAAACATCATTCATAGAATGAATCTGAGTATCCTAATTCTTGTAGATTTGTGAAAATTTTATAGGTTAAATATTGATGTAGCCTCAGGGATTTGCAGGGGTTACAGTACTACAGTCTTACTTAACATGCAGGGTGACTTATGCTATATTTTCTTTGTCTCTTAAAACATAAATTGATACTAGCGGACCTTATCGCTTAGTTTCTTGAATTCTCAATTCTAGCTAACATAGTTGGTCCTGGGGTCTGAGACTTCTTACAGGGAGTATAAATTATACCAGCAGTGATGAGTCTGAGACCAATCCTGCTATCTTCAGATCTGTGCTCTATAAAGTTCATCTTTACTAATCCAACCAAGAATTTACTAGAATATAATCCATGCTCTTTTTATATCCAATTATTAATTTGACTATTAGAGAATCAAAGGATACAGCTATGCTCAGTATGAGCTTCTATTAGCTATTTTATTTAAAGTATGTTATTGTATATGTTATGAAGCAGAATTTGCAAAATGCTGTTGTGAATCATGAGATAAATCAGCTTATGCAAGACAAAGGGAATGCCTACACATTGCAGAGTGAAAAATACCTGGGAAGGATTGATCATCTTCCATAAAATAAGATTACAGATGGAAACTGAAAGATACTGGGAAATAAAAAAAAGAGTGGGGAAGAGAAAAGAGTTCTTAGGGCAAAGGAAATATTTACTAAGACATTCATAGGTAAGGAATTGATGGGGAGTGTTTTAGTTACTATTCTGTCGTTGCCGGGACAAATACCTGCCACACAAGCTTAGGGGAGGAAAGGTTTATTTAGCTCACAGTTCCCGGAGGTTTCAAGACGCTGCCCCTGCTTAATAGGGACTGGAGGATGGGCTGGGGCGCTGCTGTGTCCAGGATGATCTACTTCATACCTCTGCGCAAAACCGCCACCTGCAAGGGGGGGAGGTGGGAGAACACTGTGACAGCGCGTGCTGTCAGTTTTAACGGTTCTCGCCTCTCTTGGCCACGCCCCTTCAAGCCCCGCCCCTCGAACCTGGAACTTGACAGCCCCGCCCCTCTAGCCGCGGGTGCTTGACAGCCCCATGATTTACATGAGGCTTTGGGGGACAACTAGATACAAACCACAACAGGGAGTCTCAGGAATTTAAGTACAGAGAACACAGCAATAACGCAGCACATTTGTAGGACAAGGTCCACTTTCTCTTCATCTCAAATGCACACACTCTCCGAGACAGTTCAAATCATCTCCCAGACAGTTCTACATTCTCTGACCTCTTTATCTCTGCATGCTCTGTCCTTTGAGTTCCTTTCTGAGACAGTCATCCTGAAACACATGCATAAGCTCCCTCATAATTTGAAAGAACTTGATTCTCTTAACTGTATATGATTTGGCACCTCCCTTGTCCCAGAGATCCTAGATTATGCCTCACACTTTAATACCTGGCTTTTAGCCTCTGGTATGCACTGTGGTGTGCAAATGTGGGATTCTCAAGTAAGATGGTCATTATTTGTAGATTTTCAAAAAGAAACTAGCCTTTGGGATACAGATGAATCATTATTATCTGAGTATCATGGGGTATTTACTTTGTGTTAAGCACTGAAGAATCAATGACTAATTGATTCAACACCCACAGTGCATAATTTCAGCATCATAAATATAAGTTAACAATGACAACAATTATGCGTGTGTTTGCCTGACAGCACATAGGGGGATAAATGATGACAGAACATTAGTCACAGAGGGTTTATAGTCAATGAGATGTCTCTCATTTCTCATGGCTGCATGACATCAATGTGGCCTGCACAAGCTAAAGTCCAGCAGTAGAGTGGCCTAAGGAACATCTCTCAATGTCATTCTCCATATCTGATGCAGATAGCACATGAATATACACATTGAAAGATGTAGAATTGCATTCATGTAGTCTCCTGATTCTTGCAATTATAAAATATTATGGTATATTTCTCAGGATTTATCCTTAGTCATGTGCAGCAGCACCAGCAAAACTAGATAAAAGTTTCTATATCTGTGGAACAGTCACATGGAAAAAAAAAGACCTAATTCCCAGGCAGATTCTTATAGGAAGAAACTGTGTTTTTTCTGTTTCCTAATTTATCAGCATCAATTCAAGTATAATTGGCCCTGTTTCACATGACTAAGAATAAATCCGTCACAGTGTAGGATCAATATTTCCAAGAGTTATTTCTATTTAGTATCACCTGAACAGCTCTTACTGACTATAGGGTGGTGTCGCACAGTGTCCAGTGAAGGCTAGGATGGAATGAAAACATCTCCAACTGAGGATGGTGTCAAGAATTTGGCACTCATGCTGTGTGGTTTCTGACTTGCTTGTACCTCTGTTTTGCCAAAAACAGCTTTACTGAGAATGGTATCTCTTTAGGTGACTCTTCTTAGGTACACTATACATCTTCACTACCTTTCCTCTGTAGCCCCATGATCTCTTTGAACAGAAAATTTGGGACTCCACTGAGTTATAGGATGTTATAGCACAGGTTCTCTTATGTCCTGAGTCCTCACTGACCTTGAAGGGCTAGGGCCAAAATATTGACTATCCTTGTATCCCTTCTTTTTCTCCAATTTTTGTCCATAAACTTATATTCTTAACCCTCCAGAAGAAAAGCTTAGTGATACTATTA
>PVKN010005385.1:5723-31015 GCA_004027915.1 Capromys pilorides | reverse complement strand
TAAAAAAAAAAAAAAAAAAAAAAATTAGGGGCCGGGGAGATAGTTCCATGGCACAAGTGCCTGCCTGGCAAGTGCAAGGTTGTGAGTTCGAACCCCAGTCTCGCAAAAAATAAAAACAAAAATTTTTTTTTCGTTTTCTCCTTTTTAGACAGGTTCTCAGTATGTAGCCCAGGCTGGGCTCAAACTCCTCTTCAGCCCCCCAAGTGCTAGGATTGCAGGTGTGCACCACCACACCCGGCTTCTTTGCAGGGGTGCTTTTTGTTTTTTTGATTCTTTTTGTGGCGTGGCATGTGGTGCCGGGTATCGAACCGCAGTCCCTGCCTTTGCTTAAGCTTGCCTAAGCAGGCGCTTTAGACGGCTGAGCTATCTCGCTGACCCACGGGTGTTGTTTTTTGAGTCAGTGCCTCACTCTGGAGCCCAGGATGGCCTCCAACCCCCAGCGAGGCTCCTGCCTCATCGGCCTTACCGATGCTGAGATTACAGGCATGCAAAACCACACTGTTATTTTACTTATGTGTTTATTTTTGTACAGGGTCTACAGGGTCTCACTGCATAGATGGGCTTCCTAGTGATCCGCCTGGGTTGAAACTCCCAAGAGCTGCGATCGCAGGCGGGCGCCGCCTTTTTTATTCTTCCCCGTTTCTGGAATTCTTCTCTGACTCTACACACCCAAACAGCCGGCTCGGGGCAGCCCAGCGCTGCCGGCCTCCACGTGGCTCGGGCCGGGAGACAGGGAGGCGGGCCAGGCCCGCCCCCAGCCTTCCGCCCAGTTCCTCCTTCCTGCGGCGCGGGGCGCCCTGCCTGGCACACGGTTGCGCTGCAGAATCGGTCACCTGCGCCTCGGCCCCTGTGGGGGGAACCGGGAGGAACCGCAGCCCGGGAGCCGGAGCAGCGAGCCGGCTGCAGCAGAGCCTGGGGCTGCGGGCTGCGGGCTGCGGGGACCCACCCCCCCAGCCCCCACCCCCAGGCGGGGAGCGGGTAACATCTCGGCTCCAGAGCAGAGGCTGTCGGGAGCGCAGAGGAAGCGGCTCCGCAGAGGCCGTGCGCCGCCTTTCCCCTGGAAACTGTTCTCCTTCCTTTCCCAGGCCTTTGTGCCTCGGGGTGGGGCCTGGGAAGGCCCGGCTCCCACTGCTGGGCCGGGGTTGAGATCCGTTCCCGGTCAGCTCCCTCGGCCAGCTGCAGCTCCGGCTCCTGCTCCGGGATCCGGTGTGGCTAGGGACACGCGGGTGCCCATGGCGCCGAGGGTGCTGGGAAACTCTGCAGCACTGCGTTGTTGATTTTTTTTTTTTTTGGGGGGGGGGGTGGACTGGAGTTCGAACTCACGACCTTGCACTTGCCAGGCGGGCACTTGTGCCACGGAGCTATCTCCCCAGTCCCAACACTGCGTTTTTGAGACAGGGTCTACCACACAGCCCAGGCTGGCCTCGAACTTATGATAGCAGTATTCCTGCCTCAGTGCTTGAAACTTCTCTGCGCGCTTACTAGGAGTTCATAGGGGTGAATTTGTCCCGGCTCACAGTGACCTCACTGGGAAGGTGAGCATTTGGCCCCTCGTGTAAGTCTGCGCAGCTAGGATCCTGCAGGCCCAGGGTGAGAGCCCTGCATGCCCTGGTGCAGGCCTGTCATCCCAGCACTGGGGAGGCTGAGGCTGGAGGTCGGCTGCAAGTTCAAAGCCAGTGTGAGCTACATAGTGAGTTGAGGGGGCTAGGCAGATAGCTCAGTAGAATAAGTGCTTGCCCTGAGTTCAATCCCTGGTTCTGCAAAAACAAAACAAGACAGTGAGACCCTGTCTCAAAGAGACAAAAAAAAAAAAAAAAAAAAAAACAAGCAGAAGCATAGTGAGCCTGCCCTGCACAGGAAGATTCTGTCTTGAAACTTTTTTTGTTTTTTTTAATGAAATCCAGAAAGTGCTGCTCCGGGCCTGCCCACGCCCTGCCCACTTCCTAGGCAGATGATGAGCAAGAGAAGTGGATCTCCCGGTGGAAATCCAGGCCAGGAAATCATGGGAAGGACACGGAGGAGGAGGAAATGCCCGGAGGTCAGGAAAACAAACAACGCGAGCAAGAAAGGAAGCTGAGCTCTGGGAGGAGCGGACCGAGGGGAAAGGCCAGGCACAAGGGCCAAAGCTCTGAGGAAGAGCCCAGGGGCCTCTGCCAGGCCTGCCACTTGGCTGCCGGGGGATCGAACCCAGGGCTTCTGCACTAAGCTACATCTTCAGTCCGTTTTTATTTTTTAACTTGGAGACCAGATCTCACTGAGTAGCTAAGTTCCCCAGGCAGGCCTTGAGCTTGGACTTGGGGTCTTCCTGTCTCAGCCTCCCAGAGTGCTGGCAGGCACCTCTGGGGAATCTTGAGACCTGCCCCTCCTAGTCTCTGCCAGGAGCCCTGAGGAAGGACAGGGAAATGTTAAGGCCTCGTGTGTCTTGTTGTGTTCTGCGTTGTGAGGTACTCTCATGGTGTAGCTCAGGCTGGATCAGGCTCACGACCCTCCCACCTCAGCCTCCCTGTGTTAGGATGGCAGGCGTGTGCCACCACGCCCAGCTCCTCACACTGAGTTTGAAACACAAGCAGCCCCCAATGGTTAGACAAAGTCATTTTCAAGTCCACAATGGCAATACATAAAAAGCAGTGCAGGGCCGGCGAGATGGCTCAGTGGTCTAAAGCACCTGCTTAGGCAAGCTTAGACAACCACAGGGACCCTGGTTCAATCCCCAGCACACCATGCTGCGCCAGCCCCTACCCCCAGGGCAGGCTGAGCCGGCCATATGTACATAAAGTTTAAAAAATAAATAAAAAGCAGTACACATTCAATACAAATCATCAGCACCTCTTGGAATACTCACACTGGGTAGGGGTGACCCAGACCCCCGTTTCTCAAGGCTCAGGGGAGTAATCATGACCCCACAGTATGCTGCTCAAGGTGTTGCTAAACCATGCTATTCACATTAAGTCTGTAACTAGATTATTTTCCCGTTTGTTATCTTTTTGGGATCCTGGGGATTGAACCCAGGACTCTCATGTGTGAGGCAAGTGTTCTACCATTGAGCTATGTCATCAGCTCTTTTTATTTTATTTTTTAATTTTGAGACAGGGTCTCCCTAAGGTGCTCGGTTACATCTCGAATTGGGGAATCTCCTGCCTCAGCCTCCTGAGCAGCTGGGATTACAGGTACCACTAGCCCCAGCTTTGATATATTTTTATTTACTTAATTAATTTATTTTTTTGTATTTTAGTAAGGGTCTACAGGGTCTCACTACTAGATCAGACTCGTAGTGAACCACCTGTGTTCAGCCTCACAGGGGCTAGGATTACAGACACGCCATACGCAGTCTCAATTGGTCTCAACAGGTGTGCGGTGGGGGGGGGGGGGCCGCCAGGCTGGCACACGGGGAATCAAACCCAGGCTGCTGGGTCTACCTAAGCAGGTGCTTTAATCCACTGAGCTATTTGGCTGGCTCTGCTTTGATTTTTTTTTTTTTTTTTTTTTGGTCTTTTTGAGAAGCAGGGGATGGGGGTGGCCAAGACGGCTCAACAGTCTAAAGTGCCTGTCTAGGCAAGCCTAGGCAATCACAGGGACCGAGGTTCAATCCCCAGCACCACATACTGCACCAGCCTAACCTCCAGGGCAGGCTGAGCCGGCCATAATAAAAGAGACAGAGACAGAGACAGAGACAGAGACAGAGACAGAGACAGAGACAGAGACAGAGACAGAGGCAGGGTCTCACTATGCAGTTCAGGCTGGCCTTGAGCTCACTTCTGTAGCCCAGGCTGGTCTGGAACTCGCAACCAATCCTCCTGCCTCAGCCTCCCAAGTGCTGGGATTACAGGCGTGTGCCACCACGCCCAGCTTGATGTATTTTTAATTGATGCTGTTCTCTACTTGGAGAGGCCCATTATCAATGGAAGAACACATGCATGTTTATCGCACGCTTAGGAGGCGGCGATCCCTACTTTCTGGGGACCAGGTCATCCTGTTCTCAGAACCCCTTGATCAGGAAGATAGCCCAGGGTTAAAGATACAGTGTGGAGGTAACTCCCCTGGGCTCACATGGAGAGGATGAGTCTCCCACCGGGGAGCTCAGCCAGGTGCCAGGCTGGGCTCAGAGCCACGCTCTTGTCTGCTCCCGTACGGGCACACAACTGTCACCCCAGCACCCTGGAGGCTGAGGCGGGAGGATCACAAATTCAAACCCAGCCTGGGCAACTTAGTGACTTAGAATTTGTCTCAAAAAAACAAATCCTCTCCGCAGTGACTGCCTGCCCTTGACTCCCAGACTTAGCATAACAACTGGAATTTGGGCTTCGCCTGAAGGCCCAGACCTGGCCAGCTCGGTTCTCTGTTTCCACACGGAGTGTTTACCCCACCAGCTGGCCTGCCTCAGTGCTTGGACTTCTGACCCCAGACCAAGAGGAAGTCATTTAGCTCAGAAGGGAAAAGGGACAAAGTCCAGGAATGTTACTCACCCTGGCGTGTCCAAGGCGCGGATGACGGTGGAGAGCAGCCGGCCGTCCCTCGAAGTCACCTGCGCCACATACTGTGGGGGCCCGAGGCCTGTGGCCTCCACGACCTTGGAGAAAGCAGGGCTGCCAGAGCAGTCACACAGGGAGCCAGGGAGGTGGCAGCAGTCGCCTGTCGTCATGGCCACAGGGAGCCCTGTGTCCTCAGGGCCCAAGGCCCATGGTCCCAGGAGCCTGGGGAGAGGCAAGCAGAGAGATTAAGAGGACAGTTAGTGAGCCCTGTGGATGAGGGCTCGTTCCTTCTCCTCAGGCCTCTGAGGACCACATTAAAGAACATGCCTTACTGAGCCTCGGTTTACCAGATCTGCAAAATGGGGCTTTGTTGGGAATATTCATGCAGCTTAGCCCAAACCTGGAGGGCAGTGCAAGCTCCGGGTATGTTACCTCCTGCTGTCTAAGAAAAACCAGAAAAGTCAGGTGCCTGCTGAAGACCCAGCTACTGGGGAGGGGGATGAGGCTCAGCCGGGAGGGGTGAGAGTGCAAGGCAGGCCCAAGAAACTCTTAGAGAGGACTTGGGGTCCAAAACTAAGTAAACAATGAATTTAAAAAGAAAGATAAGGGGAGGCAACCTGCTCAGGAGCCCCTCCTGTCCTTCTCTCAGGCAGGAGCTTTCTTTCCCCCAGTAAATCTATTCTGCTCACAACCTCCGAAAAATAAATAAGTAAATAAAAAGAAAGATAAGAAGCTGGGCATGGTGGCACAGGCCTGTGATCCCAGCAGTCTGGAGGCTGAGGCAGGGGGACAGCCAGGAGATCCAGGCCAACCTGGGCTATATAAAAAAATTGGAAAAACACAAAAATGAGAGAGAGACAGACCGAGGCAGAGACAGAGTGTGGGTGGCGCACACCTGAAATCCTGGCACTCGGCAGGCTGAGGCAGGAGGATCACTGCAAGTTCGAGACCAGCCTGGGTTACAAAGTGAGCTCAAGGCCAGCCTAAACTGTCTCAAAAAGACAGAAGAAGGAAAAGGAAGAAAAGGAGGAAGAAGAAGAGGAAGAAGAGAGAGAAATAAAGGCCCAGCCCTCCCTCCCACATCATCTTTCTGGCTGCAGGAAGAACGCCTGGCAGCTACCGTGCACCTACCAAGGTCTAGGCCCCGTGTGTGGTTCCATCGAGAGCCAGGACCACGCAGCGCCCGCTGAAGAGGCCACCTTGCCCTTGCAGGCTGGACCAGTGAGTCACTCAGACTCTTGTGCTCCGTGGCCCCTGTAGGCTGTGTCCTGCTGAAGCCGTGGGCCGTCAGGGAAGTGGCCCCAGCTGGGGAGGCCCAGAAGCTCTGGGCCACAACTCCATCCCTGTGGGGAGGTTACAGCGAACCAGCGAAGCAGCTGGAGCCTTAGGCAGCCGTGGAGAGGGCTGAGCCAGCGCAGCAGGATTCTGTCCTCTGCCTGGGGTCTGCTCGGCAAAAAGGGGCCCAGCTGGCCCCCGGCTCTGGCCCAGAGGCAGCTGGTGGGACTCAGAGCAGGGCTTCCTGCTCCACTCTGCACGTGTCCTGTAGAGAATTCCCTGAAAGTAACAGAGGCCCTGGAGTCGAGGAGCTATCCCTCACTTGTCCAACCCACAGCCCTTTGTCCCCCCAAACTAGGTCCAGAGAATGCAGCAGCTCCCAATAAGGGGTCCTCGGGCGCTCACCTGAAGGGTCCCTTTCCAAGTCAGCTTTTGTTCAGGCTTGGGCCTTGAACTCCCCATGTAGTCTGGGCTGGCCCTGCCCTGGTGACATTCCTCCTGCCTCAACCTCCTCAGTGCCCTACCACGCCCGGCTCGCCAAGTCAGTTTTTACCAAACACTGCCAGTCCAAATCTGACCCAAAGAGATGAGAGTAAAAGCAGCATGAATTATAGATTGACTAACTCTCTGTGGGGGGCAACATGCCAATAGATCAGTGTGTTCTGAACAGCTCGGCCAGACAGCCAGCATGCCCTGCAGGGCCTCCCCCGTTGGGCCACTGGGGCTCAGATAAGCAGGTATCAGCTCAGGGCAGGGGGAGCAGAGAGGAAGGCTGGACTCCCGCGATAACATCCAGCGGGCAGTGGCCAGGCCGGGCCTGCAGTCTTGTGAGTGCCGCTTCCCAGCACTGGCGACCGGAACTTCCAGCTCAGAGGTCAGGGGACGGCTCAGCCCCCAGTGTGTGCAGAAGGAAGTCCCCACATTGACCTTAGCCTTTCTGCAAATAACCGGGCGCCATCACAATCACCAGGGCTCCTAGGCAGGTGGGGCTGCTGGGAAATCAGCTACGGCCAGGCCCGCGTATCACCAACACAGTAATAGCAGCGAAGGTTTATTAAGGACCCGGACCCAGCCAAGCAACCTGCCTGTGTGTCAATCTTCTCATCGAATTCAAAGAGTTGTTGTACAGTGTTCCCTTCAAAGGTCACCTCCAGAGAGAATCCTTTCCTGGTCACTCTGGCTCAGATACTGCTAATGTCCACATTCCTCTGAAATGCTGTATTTGGGTTCTTTTTCTTTTTGGTACCGGTGATTGAACTCAGGACCTTGCATATGCCAGGCAGGTGCTTAAGCCACTGAGCTGTATCCACAGCCCCTCCTATATGTGCTCTTGTTCAGGCCCCTTTGTCTTCACGCTGCTCAGTGAACTCTGGGAAGCAGGGACCCTGTCACGCCTGCTCACTGCAATCCCTGGCCCCTGGGCCCTGTGTCTGGAGGCTCCGTTGCCGCATTCATTTTTCAGCCCCGATTCTACATCCTAAGTATGAGCGTGGTGGACCAGTCTCCTGACCTGAGGCTCCAGCCTGGCCGCTCCCCAGAGCGGGAATCGGAGAAGCTTAGGGGCTACAGGGTCCATTTGCACCACAGGCCCAGGATCCACTTAGAACTGGACCCAAGGGAGCGAAGCCACACATGGGAATTAAACTCTGGGGCCGCTGGAGGCAAATACGGCCCGGTGCCCAGGCTCTGGATGGCACTGAGGCTGCACCACCCACCTCCTGCTTGAGCTCTGAGGAAACAAAGCCTCAGAGACAGACGTCTACCTGCTCAGGGTCACACAGCCAAGAAGGGATGGGGCCAGGATTTAAACTTACACAGGCCAGTGAACTGTCCTGGCCCCTACAGACCTAAGCTCTTTCAGTCCTGGCTCTGTCACTGAGACTACATCCTAGCTCAAGTTACTTGCTCCTCTGAGCCTTATCTTTTTCCTTTGTTCAGTGTGCTGTCAGGGTGGCTGGGCACTCCCAGTCTTTCCTGGGCCTCCCCAGGATAGGACACTGAAGAGGACTGAGAACTCTAACTCCCCCTAACAAGGTCATCTAAGGCAGCTGCTTCACCTCCAGCCTCAGTGTTCTCAGCTATAAACTGGGGGTCCTAATGCGACCCAAATCATATGCTAGGAAACATTTTTTAAAAATCAGTAAATAGCTGGGCGTGGTGGCACACGCCTGTAATCCCAGCACATGGGAGGCTGAGGCAAGAGGATCGGTGCAAGTTCAAGACCAGCCTGGGCTACAAAAGTGAGCTCAAGGCCAGCCTGAACTGCATAGCGAGACCCTGTCTCAAAAAGACAAAATAATAATAATAATAAAAAATAAAAATCAGTAAATATCAGCTCCAATTATAATGATCATTATCAGCTGTTGGGATACCAGCTGTATCATTAACAACCATTAATGGTTGTTGGGATGGTCTGACCTGCAGCTACCCAGGAGGTGCTCAGTAAATTCTGTTATTATCATTATCTGTGTGTGTGTGTGTGTGTGTGTGTGTGTGGTGCCAGGGATTGAACTCAGCACCCTGCGCTAGGTAGGCAGGCACCTATTCTACTGAGCTATCTCCCCAGCCCTACTACTATCTTTTTGAGACAAGGTCTGGCTAGGCAGCTCAGGCTGGTCTTGAGCTCACTTTGTAGCCCAGGATGATCTCAAACTCCGCAACAATCCTCCTGCCTAACCCTCATGAGTACTGGGATTACAGGTGTGTACCACCATACCTGGCTTGTTACTATTTAAGATAGATATGCAACCTGCCACATGCATTCACGCCTGCCAGGTACGGTGGCACCCACCTGCCATCCCAGCACTCAGAGACTGAGGCAGGATTATCAACGCCATTTCTAGGCCAGCCTGGACTAATTAGCAAATTCAAGACTGGACTGAACTACATAGAGACACTTCACCTTGTTTCAACATAAACAAAAACTGCATTCATGCCCCTTCCTTCCTTTCAGAGAGCCTACTACGTTTCTTAGTACTTTGAAGATGTGGCATCAGGATCCAGGTTCTAATCCCAGCTCTCCTCTTTATGTGCTACGTGGGCCTGGCCAGGAGATTTGACTTCGCTGTGCTTTGGCCTCCTGCTGTCTGACGGGAACCATTTTTTGTACTTTTTCCATCTAGTTGAGTCCCACAGGGCTGAAGAAACAAGCTAAACATAAAGAATTCTATTTTGAACCCCATCGCAGCCCAGGGCACTGTTTCGGCCGCTGCGTGTGCACAGTTCCTGGCTGGTGATAATACAGTATTTACTATTTTCCAAGCAGAGAAGGAGGGCAGGAGGGACGTGAGTCACTCATTGTCAGCCTACTGTGTGTGACAGGCGCTGTCCTCATTGGCCACCTCCGGGATCGGCTTGGCGCTGGGGTGACCCAGTTTCACGGGTGGGGAAACCGAGGCTCAGAGACACGCTTGCTGGGTGCCGAGGACCACAGACCTCCCGTCGCCCAAGAAGTGGACACTAAGGTCCCCGCAGACGCAGGAAGCCTGAGGCCAAGGGTCCCAGCTGGGCTGTCCCGCCTGGGGGCTGAGTTGGGCCTCGAGCGCGGGATCCGGACCCACCTGCGTCCTAAGGCCCTAACCGTCGTCTCGCGCCTACCTGATCCGCGGCCGGGCCGGGCGGCCGCGCAGGCCCCACTGTTCGCCCTGGCCCGGGTCCCGGCCCGGCCCGGCCCGTCAGCGCCGCTCGCTTCGCTTCGGCTGGCACCTGCGTCCGGGCACCGCCCGCAGAGGCGACAGCGCCGCGAACCAATGGTGACTGTCTTTTTCCAGTATTTGCCAATCGACATGCAAGTCCCGCCTTAAGAGGCGTGACCTGAGGCGACGGGGACGTCCTGGGCGGTACAGGACCCCAGGCGCCGCAGCTGTTGGCTCCGCCCCTGCCGCGGCCTGGCCCCGCCTCTAGGGCTAGCCACGCCTCCATCCCGGGGCTCCGCCCCCATCCCAAGCTGGGGTCTTGCTGCCGCGTCTGTATAATGTTAGTGGGACTTTTAAGTGTAAAACCTGCGCAGACTTCAACTTGATACTTAACAAATGATTTATAAGTGTTCGTCACCACCCTCGCGTTTCTCATGGATCTTAGCGGAGGAAGAGATCGCCTGACCACTTTTCTCAAAGGGGTTGGTGGAGGAGCCTAAAGCCAGCTCTACTTACTCATCATGCATTCGTTCACGTGACAGATCTATTCAAAAAATGGACCAAACAGCGGATCGTGGAGAGGGACGGGGATACGAAAAGATCGAAGTGAGTTACGTCCACGCACCAACACCCCACGATGAGTGCGACCTGCCATCATGGGCCAATACATTTCTTAAAAAAGTGTTTTTAAAAATATGAACAGTGGCTACCGAAGAGAGGAGAGACGGGGAAGGAATAGCAAGCCGACTACTGGCCACGTACGAGGTTCCTGAGGTGGGACGGAAAATGGCCCCGAGCCGCGTCCCCCTTCTGTCCCGCATTTGTTAAATTCTGTTGTGTTGGACCAGCTTAGGTTTTTTTTTTTTTATGGAAAGCGAAGTCATAACGTTTCATAGAGATTAATTATGCATCATAAAAGCTATTAGAAACAAAACAGCAAGAATAAAAAAATAAACCTGAACAGTTAAGTATGATAAGCGCTCATTGAGAAAGCCTGAAACATAAAACTGTCACACGAGTCTGGGAAAGGCATTGCACCCTGACGCGAAAATACCACTGTGAGATTGCAACACCACCACCCCCCCCCCCCCCCCCCCCCCCCCTCGCCTGTATAAACTTGGGCTGACACCACTCGTGTTATTAAGCCTCGTAGCCAAAGATAATTGATTCAAAATAACTTACATAATTCTCCTCATTTTGACTTTGAAACCGTCTTTCAAGCCCTTGGAAATACTCATCCTCTACAATAGTAGGTGCTTTCTCCTGCAGTGCTATTTCTGATTAAATCTGATTTTTTTTTTTTTTTTTTTTTTGTAGTGGTGAGGGGCAAACCCATGGTCCACGCATATGCTGTACAAGATAGGGTGGTGCTAAGCAGCCAAATTCTTCAAACTGGGTTTCAACTTGTAATCCCCCTTCCTCAGCCTCCCAGAATTGTGGGATTACAGGTCCATGCCTCTATGCCTGGCATAGATTTGTTTTTTGTTTTGTTTTGTTCTCGTTTTGAGTTTTTGAGACACAGTCTCACTATGCAGCTCAGGCCGGCCTTGAGCTCATGCTGTAGCCAGGCTGGTCTCAAATTCACAATGATCCTCCTGCCTCAGCCTCTCGAATGCTGAAATTACAGGCATGTGCCACTATGCCCAGCTTAATTAGGTTTTAAAATGTTATTTGCACTAGATCAAAATACATCAGATATGTTTAAATCCAAGCACTTTTTAACTTTAATTTACATTTTTTCCATGTATTTGGTTGTTACAGGGTCTCACTACGCAGCTCGGACTTGTGGTGATCCTCCTGCTTTCAGCCTCCCCAGCGCTGGGCTTACAGGCGTGCACCACTACATCAGGACTCTGGCCAGCTCAGCCTGACCTGTGGGCAGGGCTGACGCAGCACATGGTACCAGGGATCAAACTTCAGTCCCTGCAAGCTTGCCAAAGCAGGCGCTTTAGTCTGCTGAGCTATCTCACTGGCCTCCTTTAATTTTTATGTTAAGGTGAATTTGAACTTACATAAAGGTTGCAGATGGGAAACACAGAGACTTCCTATAAATCCTTTTCCAAGTTCTCTATATATTTTTTACATTGCTGGCTCTTTTGAGTATTAAATTACAGCTGGTCATAGCAGCAGATGCCTGTAATCCCAGTACATGAAAGACTGAGGCAGGAGGCCCATCATGAGATCCAGGCCAGCCTGGGCTACATTGTGGGCTGAAGACGAGCTTGAACTACACAGTGAGATCCTGTCTATAAATCTGCCTCCAGCCAGGCGTACCAGTGTAGTCCTGTAATCCCAGCAATTAGGAGGCTGACACAGGAGGATCTCTGTGAGCTCACACCAGTCTGAACAGCTCAGCAAAACCTTATCTCAAAAAGGCCAGAAAGAAACAAAACAAAACAAAAAGCTTACAAAGAAACCCCATTCTTAGCTTATAGACATGGTATCCCCTGAACACTTAATACAAATATAAACAGCATACTGTTTCACATAATCTAATATAACCTTCACAACCAAAAAACAGAGAGCCAGGAGGGCTGGCAAAATAGCTCAGTGGTCTAAAGCGCCTGCTTAGGCAACTGCAGGGACCATAGTTCAATCCCCAGCACCACATGCTGTGCCAGCCCCACCCCCAGGGCAGGCTGAGCCAGCTACAACATAGATAAAGGGGTTTTTTTTATTATTATTATTTTTTCAGTACTGGGGATTGAACTCATGACTTTGCACTTGCCAGGCAAGCACTTACTGAGCTATCTCCCTGGCCCTACATAAATAAAGTTTTTTTTTTAAAAAAATAGAGAACCAAGGGGCTGGGGAGATAGTTCCGTGGCACAAGTGCCTGCCTGGCAAGTGCAAGATCGTGAGTTTGAACCCCGGTCCCGCAAAAAAAAAAAAAAAAAAAAAAGAGAGCCAATATCACTACAAGATTTCCAAACTCCAGTGAGTTTTCCATAGTTGTCTTTTTTTTTTTTTCTTTTGTCTTTTTGAGACAGGGTTTCACTGTGCAGTTCAGACTGGCCTTCAGCTCATGTTGTAACCCAGACTGGTCTCCAACACTCGATGATCCTCCTGCCTCAGCTTCCTCAGTGTTGGAGCAACAGGCGAGCACCACCACACCTGGCTTGGGTTAACACTCTGAACTTGTCAATAATGTTTTCTGGGAAGATATTTTGAAGCTAAATGACTGTCCTATTTCCCAACACATAGTTGCCCGCCAATGTAATGTTTATCAATGTCTCTTGCCTGAAGCAAGCAGCGTCACGGATGCTGCCGATGCGTGAATGTCCAGTTCCATCTTTTTTTTTTTTTAATAGTAAGGATTTTTTTCTAATTAATTATTTATTTATTTACTCATTCACTCATTTGTGTTATGGCTGGCTCAGCCTGCCCTGGGGGTGGGGCTGGTGCAGCATGTGGTGCCAGGGATCGAACCGCGTCCCTGAGGTTGCTTAACCTTTCCTAAGCAGTTGCTTTAGACCGCTGAGCTATCTCACTGGCCCTCCAGTTCCATCTTGAAACACGCCCTTGGGGCTGGGGAGATAGCTCCATAGCACAAATGCCTGCCTGGCAAATGTAAGGTCGTGAGTTTGAACCCCCATCCCACAAAAAAAGAAACACATCCTTTATTTGCTGGCTCAATAAGACATTCCAGGATGACTTCTCTTGTATTTTTCCCTGGCCCTGCCTGGGAATCAAGTATTGCTTCCAGCCAGTGAGATGACTCAGTGGTCTAAAGCACCTGCTTAAGTCAAGCTTAGGCAACCTTACGGACTGCAGTTTGATCCCCGGCACCACATACTGCGCCAGCACACCCCCAGGGCAGGCCGAGCCTGCCATTTGAGAAAAAAAAAAAAAAAAAACAAGGGCCAGAACTTCTGCGGTGAATAGAGGTTTATGTGGCTCACACAGTTCTGGAGCCCGGGAGGCCCCAAGGGTGGCACTGCGCTTCATGGGGAGGAGGGTATCACATGGGAGACAGCAGGTGTGCGGCAGCCTCGGATCTCTCTTTCCTCCCTTACGAAGCCACCCTGAGGGCTGCGGAGACAGCTGTGGGAGTCTAAGCCTAGGACCAGAAAACATCCTGATGGGTCAGTTCTGGAAGGTACTTGGGAATTCACTCCAAGTCTTGGGAACTGATAAGCACGCCAGTTCATCTTGATCGCCAGCTCGATGGAACTCCACACGTCCCGGAAGGTGAACGGGTTGGCAGGCTGTGGCCCCATCAGTGGGTCCCCCATGGACCAGTGCCTCCCTAAGGAAGCTCTTACAGGACGGGGCCTTGTTGGAGGGATGGGTCGTACAGAGGGACCTCGGGGACCATCTCTGGCCCTGTCTCCTTCCTGTCTGTGTTTTGACCGCTGCTCTGCTTCCTGCTGTCCACCACGTGAGCAGCTCCCTCCACCAAGCCCTCCCTCCATGTCTCTGCCCCAAAACGAGCTTGCCATGGACTGAACCCTCTGGAACCGTGAATCAATAGAAACCTCTCTTTTGATTTTCAGGTGCCAGGGTCTGGTTCTAGCAACAGGAAAGTTTACAATCCAGTGGGCAGGGCACACAATTCTAACCCAGTGTGATGACCTGCGCCTGTAAGCCCAGCTACCAGGAAGCCTGCGTTGTCCGAAGGGTCACACGCAGCCAGACGCCGTGGTGCGTGCCTGTAATCCCAGCACTCAGGAAGATCACTGCAAGTCTGAAGCCAGCCTGGGCTCCATAGTGAGACCAGGGCCAGCCTGAACTACACTGTCAGACTTTCTCAAAGCAAATCAAACACAAAACCAAGGGTCGCAAGTTCGGGTTCCATCTCAGCGACTTAGTGAGACCCTGTGTCAAAATGAAACATTTTAGAAGGCTGGGGGATATAGCTCAGTGGCACAGCAGCCCTGGCTGCATTTCCTGGTTCACTAGGCTTTTTTTTTTCTGTTGGTTCTCTAAAAAAGAAGGAAAAAAAAGGAGGATTTGGTCCTCTGTTGTTCCAGGCTGGCCCCACCCCAGGGTGCACTGAGCTGTCCCTGAGACTGGGTGTGATGCCACACTCCTATAATCCCAGCACTTGGGAGGTTGAAAACAGGAGGATCACAACAAGTCCAATCTAGCAGTGAGACCCTGTAATCCCTGTAGACCCTGTACTAAACACATTAAAAAAAAAAAAAAAAAAAGGAGAAGGAGAAGAGGGAGGAGCAACAGGAGGAGGAAACAAGGGGCGGAGGAGGAGGATGTAGAGGCAAAGCGTCGTTAGGAAGAACCACTGTATCTTAAGCTTGCTACACAGGGAATGAGAAATGTCTTTTTATACAAGTGTTCCAACTGGACACGGAGGTGCACATGTTTCACTTCAGCATTCTGAGAAGCTGAAGAGAAAAGGTCGCAAATTCAAGCATAGCCTTGAGCAGTTTAGCAATTTATTGAGATCCCATCTCAAACAGTAAAAATCACAAGACATGGTTATACACCGCTAAAATCCTAGCACTCAGGAGGCTGAGGCAGGAGGGTCACTGAGAGTCTGAGGCCAGCCTGAGTTACACAGCAAGACCTCATCTCAAAGAAGCAAAGACACACAAACATAATGAAAGAGGCCAAGGATGTGGGGATGTTGCTCAGTGCAAAGAATCCAGGTTTGAAAGAAATGGAGAAGGGAAGGGCCAACCAAATAGCTCAGCAGATTAAAGCACCTCAAGCAGGCACAGGGGCTGGTGGTTCAATCCCCGGGCCTGCCATGGTGGCCCTGGCCCCAGGCCTTGCTGAGATGGCAATTGAGATTGGACATGGTGGTGCGCACTTGTAATCCCAGCTCTTGGGAGGCAGTAAACAGGTGGATCACTACGAATCCCATCCAGTAGTGAGACCCTGAACACCCTGTTCTTATAGATCCTTCCCATAAAAAAGAGAGAAATAGAGAAGGGAAAGAATTCCAATAGTGGGGCTGGCGAGATGGCTCAGTGGACTAAAGCACCTGCTTAGGCAACTACAGGGACCATGGTTTGATACCCGGCACCACATGCTGTGCCAGCTCCACCCCCAGGGCAGGCTGAGCTGGCCATAACATAAATAAATAAAGTTTAAAAAAAAAAAGAATTTTGCAATTCCTAATGGATGAGGGAGGAACGTAGGAAATGGATTAATCTACTGCAGATGCCGAGGACACAGAACCAAGTTGGACGCCAATCTAGGGGCACGGAGAGAGACAGCAATGCAGTGGACGCTGAGGCGTGGGAAGACACATGAGGAGCTGCTGAATGGGTACTCGGTTTCTTCTTTTATCATTCATGTATTTGGTGCAGGGTGTCACTACACAGCTCCAACTCCCAGTGACCCTCCTGTTTTCAGCCTGCCCAGCCCTGGGATTATAGGTGTTCACCTAGGTGTTCACTGGGCCTCTCTAGGTGGCCGGCTGGGCTCAGTGCACCCACGGGGTGGGGGGTGGGTGGGGGGGGCTGGTGCAGCCTGTGCTGCCGGGGATCAAAACTCAGTCCCTATGCTTGCCTAAGTGAGTGCTTAGTCCGCTGAGCTATCTCGGGAGCCCACTAGGTCCCTTTTGGTTTGTTAACTTGGTTTTGAATCAGGATCTTGGTATGTGGCTCAGGCTGGCCTTGGACTTGCAGAGCCCCGCTGCCTCAGCCTCTTGAGTGCTGGGATGACAGACACGCACCACCACACCCAGCTGGTGTTCATTGCTTTAGTCATGATGGTAACATTAAGGTTACAGAACCCACAAGAAGGCTTTGTCTTTAGAGGGACCCTGAAATACCTGTGGGTGGAGAAAGCCTGGGGAGTGCAGGTGGAACAGGCCACCTAGCCAAGCCAGAGGGACCTGTTGACATGTGGGCAGCTCCTGAGACTGTTCTTTGCCTGTTTGTTTGTTTGCTTGCTTTTTTTTTTCTTTGGTAGCCTAGGCTGGTCTTGAACTCGCACTGATTCTCGTGCCTTAGCCTCCTAAGTGCTGGGATTACAGGCGTACGCCATTGCTTTTTTTTTAATAATGGGAGGTAAGCCCAGGGCCTTAGAACTAAGCCACATCTTAGCCTTTTTTATTTTTTTTAAACTTTATTTATTTATGTATTTATGTTATGGCCGGCTCAGCCTGCCCTGGGGGTGGGGCTGGCACAGCATTTGGTGCCAGGGATCGAACCACTGTCCCTGTGGTTGCCTAAGCAGGCACTTTAGACTGCTGAGCTATCTCGCTGGCCCCTAGCCTTTTTTAAATTTTGAGAGAGTCTTGCTAAATAGCTAACTGCCCAGATTGGGCTGGAATATGTAATCCTCATGCCTCAGCCTCTCAAAGTGCCAAGAATCTAGGAAATGCTTCCCTGGCCACGTGCCACCACGCCTGGCTCTCCGGTTGCCCATATGTTTAAAGTTTTAGATACAGTCATTTCCTCTGTATTTACAGGCTCCCTATGGGTAGATTCAACCAATCTTGGAAGAAAACTATCTGAACTAAAATTGTCTGTGCTAAACATGTGCAGACTTTTTCCTTCTTAGTCCCTGAATAACATAGTATAACCCTTCCTTTTCCGCCATCTTGGAGTGTGGGGGAGGGGCGACCCGCGTTGGAGTTGGAGGCGAGCACGCGGGGCCTGCTGGGAACAGGACTTCTAAAAGGACAATGTGTCCGCAAGACTGCGGTGCAAGGCCATTTTTGCTGGCTACAAGTGGGGTCTCCAGAACCAGAGGGAACATACAGCTCTTCTTAAAATTGAAGGTGTCGTGTGGCTGGGGAGACAGCTCCGTGGCACAAGTGCCTGCCTGGCAAGTGCAAGGTCATGAGTTCAATCCCCGGTCCCGCAAATAAAATAAAATATAATAAAATTGAAGGTGTTTATGCCTGGGATGAAACTGAGCTCTACTTGGGCTAGAGATGTGCTTGTGTGTACAAAGCGAAGAACCCAGGGACTCCAGGTGGCAAACCAAACACAACCAAGCGATCTGGGGAAAAGCCACTCGGGCCCATGGAAACAGTGGCATGGGTCATGCCAAGTTCCGAAGCAGCCTTCCTGCTAAGGCCTTTGGACACCGGATCCGTGGGATGCTGCGCCCCTCAAGAATTTAAGCTAAAAAAAAAAAAAGAATTTAAGTTAATAGAAAATAAAAGTGCATTTGTGCTCTTGTAAAAAAAAAAAAAGTACAGTATAGCAACTATGTGCCTAGGATTTCATTATATTAGTTACTATGCGTCCTCTGCAGGTGATTTGAAAGATACAGGGGGAAGGGGTGTGGCTCAGCGAAAGTGCACTGGTAGAGCATGCGCAAGGCCCTGGGTCGGGTCCCTAGCACTGCCAGAGAAAAAAGAAAAGCAAGAAAGGACTCTGGAAGCTGGACGTGGGGGCGCACGCCTGTGATCCCAGCACTTGGGAGGCTGAGGTAGGAGGATCAGTGCAAGCTTAAGATCAGCCTGGGTTACAAAAGTGAGCTCAAGGCCAGCCTGAACTGCAGAGGGAGACCCTGTCTCAAAAAGCCAAAAAGGAAAAAA
Source organism: Capromys pilorides (assembly GCA_004027915.1). Lineage (NCBI taxonomy): Eukaryota > Metazoa > Chordata > Mammalia > Rodentia > Capromyidae > Capromys > Capromys pilorides. Next base: position 13,172 of record PVKN010005385.1, on the reverse strand, counting down.
ACTATGAAAGTAGCTCTATACAAAATAACATACTCTTACAGCTAGGCATGGTGGGATACACCTATAATCCCAGTACTTGGAAGGTTGAGGCAGGAGGATTGCTGTGAGTTTGAGGCCAACCTGGGCTACAAGGTGAGACCCTGCTCAGAGACCAAAATAAAATCAAATAAAAGATTTAAGAATAGGAGCAGGAGCAAGGTGCTGAGTTCTATCGGAGGCACTGTCAAAAAAAAAAAAAAAAAAAAAAAAAGCTGGAGGCCGGCCAAATAGCTCAGCGGATTAAGGTGCCTGCAAGCAGGCGCAAGGTCCGGGGGTTCAATCCCGGGTCTGCCGTGCCACTGGCAATTGAGACTGGGCATGGTGGCGAGGGCTTATAATCCCAGCTCTTGGGAGGCTCTCAATAGGCGGATCACTATGAGTCTCGTCTAATAGTGAGACCCTGAATACACTGTAGACCCTTCCCTAAAAAATATCAAAAAAAAGAATAGGTCCTGGGACTAGGGACATGGCCCGGGGCAAAGAATTTACCTAACTTGTACTGGGTGGTAGGTTTCATTCACAGGGCTGAGAAGGGGGTGGGGGGAAGACCAGAAACAAAGCCCTGGCTACAGCAAGATGTGCTTATTAAGTCATTTAGTGTGATTAAAAAGCATTCTTGGCCCATCGACCCAGGGAACAGGAGGTTGGCCAGTTTTTGCCCTGCAATTGGCAAATGCAGGGGCTCCAGAAACATCTGAAAAGCTTTCTATTTTATTTATTTATTATATATGCAGGACCAGGGTTTGAACTCACTACCTTGCACTTGCCAGGCAGGCACTTGTGCCACAGAGCTATCTCCCCAGCCACGTAAGCTTCTTCCGACACAGCAGAAGCATACTGATCTAGGGGCGGGCATCAGGTGGGAGAGGGCACACAGTGGGTGACGAGGAAGGCGATACCTCCTCACGCCAGCCCTGCCTGCATGGGCTAGGGAGAACCCGAAGCTTGGGAAGAAGGGGACCCTGTGCCACCCCCCTGGCCCTGCCCCCATCCCCCAGAGACCCTGTGCGAGCTCCTGTCTTGGAGCGGGCAGCATGGAGTGAGCCCGGAGCCACACAGCAGAGGGCGCCCTCGGGCGCTCAGCGCTGCAGAGCTCCGGCCCACCCGGGACACGAGCCCCATGCCCCAGGCTGGGCTCAGGCGACCCTCCCTGCGCCCCGGGGACCCAGTGGCTACAACCCGAGGTTCTTGGCAGGCCAAGACGCTGGGACCAGCGGGTCTCCAGGGCTGAGCTAGCGTGGGGCGGGGGTACGCAAGAGGGGCGGAGAGAAAGAAGACAGCGCGCAGGCGGGTTCTGTCCAGAAGTCGGCTGATACACTTTAGTAACGGGCAACAGTGCGGGGCCACAGGGAGAAGAGATCGAGAGCTGGGGTTCGGCGTAAATCTTACAAAGTGTATAAAGAATCTGTGTTTCTCTACAATAACAAAAACCAAAGGCTACAAGAGCGGTTGTATATACAAAACACGGAGATATTGCTTCACTTGCAAACAGGTTCCTGACCAGATGGGGCGACAAGACGGGGGCGCTGCGTGCGGGGCGGGCGGGTGGGGTCTTCTCCCCGCAGCCTGCAGCGGGCGAGGGCGGTGCGCGGTGGGCCAGGCCGGGCCGAGGGTGCGCCCGCCCGCCGGGCCGCCGAGGGCCCCCGGAGTCTGCCTGGAGCCCAGGCCGCTGGCGCTCGGGCGAGGGCTCCGCCCTCCGCGGCCTCGGGAGCGGGTGCTCGAGCGCTGAGGCGGGAGGGCCGTGGGGCGCAGGCGAGGAGGGGCGTGCACGCGCGCGGGCCGCGGGGCGTCACAGGTTCTGGCAGCACTGCAGCTTGTTGGGCTTCTGTCCGTCGGTGGTGGGGGGCACGCTGATGTCCACCACGTTGTTGCCGGGGGACTCGTCGTGGGCCGCGCGGTCGGCGATCTGCTTCTGTGACACGATGCGGTAGATTTCTGCGGCGGGGAGCGGGAGGGAGGGCTGCTTCGGTCGGCGCGGCCAGGCACCGGGCGCTTGGGCCACCCGGCTGCGGGGCCTCTTTTGAGGTCCACGAGACGGGCCTGGGAGGCCCTGCCGGGCCCCCGTCTTGCCGCCCCCCGCGCCCTCCCGCGCTCACCTGTGAGGATGTTCTTGAAGGCTTCCTCTACGTTGGTGGAATCCAAAGCCGAGGTCTCAATGAAGGACAGGTTGTTCTTTTCTGCAACAGAGGCGGCGCCTGGGATCTGGCTCTCCCCAGCCCCCGACGCGGAGGGCGAGTGCTGGGCCGCAGGACCGGAGGCGCACTGCTCAGGCGGGCAGCGGGCCGCGGCCACGTCCCCAGCCCTCCAGGGCCCGCTGGCCTCCCGCTGTTTCTCTAAGCCCCCAACACTCCCTGCCCACAGCCCCTCACCTGCAAAAGCGCGGGCCTCGTCGGTGGGCACGGCCCGCAGGTGGCGCAGGTCGCTCTTGTTGCCCACCAGCATGATGACGATGTTGCTGTCCGCGTGGTCCCGTAGCTCCTTCAGCCAGCGCTCCACGTTCTCGTAGGTCAGGTGCTTGGCAATGTCGTAGACCAGCAGCGCGCCCACCGCCCCGCGGTAGTACCTGTGGGCCACGGTGCAGCGTGAGGAGGCCTTCAGCGCCGCGCAGGCCTGCCCTGGCCCACGAGGTGCACCGAATCCCACCTACCCAGGGGACAAGGACCTGGAGAGGTACTGCTGGACAGGGGAGGGACAGGAGAACTGAGTGTGGAGAACAGCTGGAGGCTGGGAGGGACTCAGAGAGAAGCACTCTGTGTGGTGGTGTCTTTTTTTTTTTTTTTTTTTGCAGAAATGGGCATTGAACCCAGGGCCTTTGCACTGCGCTGCACTGCTTCTCTTGGAGACAGGATCTCTCCCTGCACCAGTAAGGACCTCAGAGCTGGGGGGTAAGCTCAGCTGGGTGCTGGTGTGCCTGAGGATCCCACAATTCTGGGGGCCCCCAGGGGTGCTGGCAAGAGTGCCTGGTCGGTCTCAGGAGCGCTCTCACCCAACTCCTACACATCCCGGCGGGCCCCGCCCCCTGGCCCAGCACGCACGCCGAGGTGATGGCGCGGTAGCGCTCCTGGCCAGCCGTGTCCCAGATCTGCGCCTTGATGGTCTTGCCGTCCACCTGGATGCTGCGGGTGGCGAACTCCACGCCGATAGTGCTCTTACTCTCCAGGTTGAACTCGTTGCGGGTGAAGCGCGACAGCAGGTTGCTCTTGCCCACGCCGGAGTCCCCGATGAGCACCACTTGGGGGGGAGGAAGGCCGGGCGAGAGTGTGTGAGGCCCCGCAGGGCCCCCATCCCCCACAGACACCCACTCTGTGGCGACGGAGACACCATGTCCTCCGCGCAACTGCAGGCTCCACAGTGACTGGCGCAGTCGCAACCAGCGTGGATGGGACAGCACTGCTGCCTGGCTTTGGTCCTCTGAGAAGGGCTGTCCCAGCTGGGGCACAGGGACATGCCGGGCAACCCTGCAGGCAGGGTGGCTTCAGGTTGCCAACCCTGAGCACAGTGGTGGGCAGCCAGAGCAAACTCTGCAGCTGGGGGCCCGGGGCAAGCCACCTAACCACTGCGGGCCACTGTTTCCATACTTGGGGACAGGAAGGCAGGCATGGGCTGTGTGCGGGGTCAGAACCCACCCAGCATGTAGCACTCAGACGGGATCACGGTGAGCAGCTGTCATCGGGATTGTTGTGGTTTTGTACGGAGCGTGGGAAGGGTCAAAGTCCCACAGCATTATTGCTGTGACACTCTGTGCTGGTGTTTAAAGTGACCGCCCACTGGTGTTTCCACCGGCATCTAGCCCAGCACTGACCTTTCCATGAGAAACAGGAATGTGCCCTCTGGGTGCCGTCCAGAAGGTGGCCTGATTCTGTTTTTAGTGGTGGTGCGGCTTGAACCCAGGAAGCACTGAGCTACAGCTCCAGTTGTTTTGATATTTTGTAATTTTTAATTTTGAGGGCTAGGGGTATAGCTCAGGGGTAAGGTGCCTGCCTGGCTTCAAGACCCAGTACCACGGAACACAACAAAAGAAAACGATCCAGGGGCAGGAGGGCTGTAGCCATTTCTTCCTCTGCTCCTGGCAGGCGACCACTCTGGTTACAGCAGCGCAGCCTCCACCGGCCCCAGGCCTGCTCTGCGCTCAAAGCCTGTTCTCCTCCCAGCCCCAAGAGGGCGACAGGGAGCAGGGAAGTCAGGCCCTGTCCGAGCTCTGCCCTCCAAGGCTCCCATCTCCCCAGTGTGAGAGCTCACGTCCTCCCTAGGACCCCAGGGGCTCCATGCAGCTGCACCAAGCCCCTCTGCCCTCCTCGGGCCCAGTCCTCCCAGAACAGGACGGAGCCGTGGCTTCTGCACGGAGCTGCATCCTAGCCCTTCTAGTTTTTGTTTTGAGACAGGGTCTTGCTAAGCTGTTCGCACTGGGCAGGAATCAGCGATCCTTCTGCCTCTGCATCTTGCTCCCTGATGGATCCCCAGGCCCTGAGTGGCAGAGCTCAATGCATGGGAGCCCCCAGTGTCTCTCCAGTGAGCTAATGCCACAGGGGCCGGCAGAGCTTCTTGGGGCCACTTCTGACATTCACGTGAGCACACCTGGCAAATGCTGGATCAGTCACCACCCCCGGGTCACAGGTGGAGACAGCCCATGGGAGCCCCCATGGGCTGCTGCTTTAGACTCAAGAATGGTCAGACTGAGAGCAACAGAAGCCAGTATGCGTAAACGTCCAGCATGCACTGCACGTGTGGGCCTCACACAGCTCATTGTACAGATGCGGAAACTGAGGTTCTCCCAGGGAATGAGGCCAGGGGGCACAGTGAGCAGGCACACGGAGCCTGGTCGTCAGTGCAGGCCTGCTTCCCCACCCAACTATGTCACCAAGCATGACAGCCAGTACTGGCGGCCTGGAAGCAACCCAGGTAGAAAGTGAAACCAAATCTTGCGGACAAAAGCCAGCCGAGCTCTTTCACTCCCAGCTTGCGTCTTCCCTGCTCTTCTCCTTGAACCCCTAGCCCGCGGCCCAGGCCTGTTGGTCCTGCCTTATGGAGGGGGGGGGCGCCAGTCACCCAGCCAGGAACATGGAGGCACGCACCCCCCTCCAGCCCCCACCAGCTGGCTCTCCTCAGTGAAGGCCTCTCCACTCCACCCGTATCACCTGGCATGGCCCGTGAGACATCTGACAAGTCCAGCGCCCCTCTAATGACTGTGGGAGCCAAGTTCAGAGGAAGATGCGGAGAGATGGAGCCAAACATGGGCTGCAGCGACAGCCAAGTTCTCCCAGGCCAGGCTGGGCTGACTGGGGAATACTACCCACGCCTCCACCCTGCACCTCCTTGCCACAGTGGCCACAGCCCAGCCAGGACCAGGCAGATTTGCCCTCAGTTTTCCCATCGCTCAGAATGGAATGGGAAACTGGAAGGGCAGCATTTGGGAGGCTGAGGCAGGAGGGCTGCAGTGAGTTTGAGGCCAGCCTAGCTATACAATGAATTCAAGGCCAGCCTGAGCTACACAGCAAGGCCTTGTCTCAAAAAATAAAGAGTAGCCAGGTGTGGTGCCGCACGCCTGTAATCCCAGCACTTGGGAGGCTGAGGCAGGAGGATCTGTGTGAGTTTGAGACCAGCCTGGGCTACAAAAGTGAGCTCAAGGCCAGCCTGAACTGCATAGTGAGACCCTGTCTCAAAAAGACCAAAAAAAAGAATAGAGTGGGAAGCTCAGGCCATGCTGGGGATTCCCCATGACCCCATTTTCTCCCCAGCCTTGTTTCAATTGTTCAGTTTTGGGGCCCCAGCAGCCCTGCTCCACCCTGGCTGACAATCTCCACCTAACAGCCATGCAAGCCTCAGCTTGCTGAGTTCTGGGGCCACCACTGTGGTACCCACAAAGGTCCCCAGCCCAAGGTCACTAGAGGACCAGGGCAGGACGAATGAGGGCAAACCTCCCCTGCCCGGATGAGCCACAGGAAAGCCAGTCGTCTCGGCACTCCCTGGCACAGGACACCTGATGCAGAGAAGTGCCCGGCTGGGCAGGGGCTGGGCTGGCCCTGGGCCAGGCTGGGAATGACAACGGCATTGTCAGGAGTACAAACCATCTGCTGTCTTGGGGAAATAAAGGGCCCTTGAGGACACAGCCCCCGGCATTTCCAGAGAAGTTGCTTGCTTCAGTGGCTGGGAACTAGGCACCCTGGGCAGACGATTTGGCTCACAGAGCAGGCAAGCCCAGTTGGCAAAAACAGTGCTGGAACCTCTCGCGGGAGCACAAGAGCCCTGTGAGGGGGGCTCTGCCGTAGGAAGCCTCAGCAACTCTCTGGGCACGGGCACCTGGGTGGGGGGCATAGAGCTCCGGCCCTTCCCTAGAGACCAGCCCCTCCCTCCCTCCCTCCCTCCCTCTCTCTCTCTCTCTCCTTGGGCAGTGTGAACATGATCCAAAGGGCACTGCAGCTGCTTCCCACATGAGCCAAGCCCTTGAGGGCCAGGTGAGCACTGACTGGTGAGGAGCTCCGGGAGGGCTTCGGCGGTCCCTGGGTACACGAGCGCTCTCACTGTGGGCCCTGTGGCCCAAGATCCACCAGAGGAGAAGTCGGTATCCTGGGGACCAATCAGCAGGCTGAGAAGATGGCCCCTGGTGGACAGGATACATGTGAGGATCTATAATTAGGTAGAATAAACAGCCCCACTCTTGGGAGAAGAGGAATGCTTGAGGAGGAAAACAAGAGCACGTGGTGGGCCACCCTCGGGACCCACTGGCCTTGGCCACTGAGGTCAAGGAAGCTGGTGTGATGTGGCTGCCCAACGAAGCGAGGGGGCAGGATAGGCAGCCAGGTCCCAAGCACCAGCTGCGGCCCCTCCATGCCAGGGTTCAGTCACAGAGGATGACCAAAGCCAAGGGGAGGGTGCAGGGTGGGGGTCTCCTGAACGCTGTCCTTCTGACTCCTAGGGACTCCTCACAGGTGGCAGGCCCAGAGAGACACAAGGTGCTAAGCTGGTGCTTGTCAACACTGCCAGTGCCACCGTGTGGTGGTGGGAGCCACTCCAGGCCCAGGCCATCGCCCCTGCTGGGGAAGGATGAACGGGCTATCAGGCATTGGGCCAGGCCCAGTGGCACACAGCTGTCACCCCAGCATTCTGGAGCCTGAGGCAGGAGGATCACTGCAAGTTCCAGTCCAGTCTGGGCTACATAGTGAGTTCCAGGCCAGCCTCGACTATACAGTGAGACCCTGTCTCAAAAACCAAAACAGGGGGCCGGCGAGATGGTTCAGTGGTCTAAAGCGCCTGCTTAGGAGGGCTCAGGCGACTGCGGGGACTGCAGTTCGATCCCCGGCACCACATGCTGCGCCAGCGCCACCACCAGGGCAGGCTGAGCCAGCCACAAAATGAATAAATAAAGAAACAAACAAACACAACAAGCAAATAAATAAATAAATAAATAAAATT
>PVKN010005384.1:0-30910 GCA_004027915.1 Capromys pilorides | reverse complement strand
ATCACCAAATCTGTTTAGATTAATAGATATAGGTGTATAAGATTGGCCAAATACACATTAACACTTTCAATAAACCTTATTTTTTTTTTAAGTCTTTCAAATGCATTTTGTATTTAAGTCACTCTTGTAAAAAAAAATTTATAGGGGCTGAGAATACAGAAAACACAAAGTCTTGAGTTTGATTCCTGGTACTCCCCAAAATTTACTTATTTATTTATTTATTCTTCTTTTGAGCTCTTATACTAGGGAGACTATATGATATTTGCATATGTAGATCTGGTTTATTTAACTTATGAGTATATGTTCAAGATACATCCACTTATATACGAAGTCTTCTAGTTTATCATTCTTTATAGCTGAGTAATATTTCATGTTATGAAAATACCACACTTTGTTGATCTTAAACTTTGTATTTTACTTGCATCTCAGTGCTGTGTATATGCAGACACGACTGAGAGACGTCACCAATTTACCCAGTTCAATTTACCAGTTTTTGGCTTTATAATGGTGCAAAGATGATGCGTTCGATGTAAACAGTATTTTGAATCTTGATCTTTTCTCCAGCTAGGCATATATCACTCTCTTGCTGAACTATAGCTTTCAGCCAGCCAGAATCAGGAGAGTAGATAACTTACACTCTGCAGCATATAGTGCTATCAACTGTGGCGTTCCCATGTTACAGCACTAAGTACATTCTTAGTTTACACTTTCAATTTATGATAGGGTTCTCAAGAGGTAACCCCACCCAAACTGAGGAGTGTCTGTACACACTGTGTATCTATGCATGCATGTACCTGCATGTATAGCCTAGTGTGGTGGCACATGCCTGTAATCACAGCTGTTCCATGCGAGGAGGCAAGGGGATTCTAGTTTGAGGTCAGCCTAAGCAAGCTAGTGAGAATTTGTCTCAAAATCAATCAATTAAATACGTAGGGGAGGGGGTGTAGCTCAGTACTCCTTAGTTTCTAGTACTGAGATGTGTGTATGTTACCAGAATTTTAGGGCAAAAGCATCTGCCCTGGGCATCCCAGCAGATCAGGTTCATCTACTTGGCCCAAAATACCAGTCAGGAAGACAAGCAGTGGGGAAGTGAAGGAATGAAACTTTTATCAATGTGGCTGTTTGAGAAGGACTGATAAAGAGGCTCGGGTTCTGTCTTTAAGAGGCAGAAAAAAATCTTGGAGTTTTATAGAAAGGAAGAACGAAAGCATCTACGTGTGGATGGGGGTCAGCACACCTGAGGGGGTTGCATAACCAGAAGCATCGATAATCCTAGTCAGTCATTGCTAGTCAATCCTGGCTGATCAATGTCTCCAGATTGGTCTTTCTTCTAGGCTGCCAGAGCACCATCATCACTTGCGAGAGTGATTCAGCTCCTGAGGAGGTGACAGGTATTGCTTGTTGGGAGTGGGGTGGGCAGTCACAGGTTAGTCATAGGATAGGTGCTTCCACTTGGGGGTCTACCCTCATTATGCAGTGGTCTTCCGGGATTTGCTTTTCCCAGAAGGTGAGGGGGCTGCAAGTTTAGGACAACGAGGAGGCTGCTTGGCTTCACTTTTATAAAGGATCAGAAGTGAATTTTGTGAAAACTGGTGTCTTGGTTACTTTTTTTCTCATTGCTGAGGCAAAATACGCAATGCCCAAAATTAGGGAAGGAGAGATGTATTTAGCTCACAATTTGTGGAGGTTTCAGTCCATAATCAGCTGGCTCTGAGGCAGCTGGTGTGACAGAGGAGCAACACATCATGGTGGAGGAAAAAAGCAAAAGCCAGGAGAGCCAAAAGGGAGGAGCAGGAGATTAAGCCGCCCTCCCTCCCTTATTCTGTATGCAGGGCACCTGCCCCCGGGCGGGTGTAGCATGCAGGCCCACAATTCCAGCACTAGATCAACAATGAATCACGAACTCTAGAATCCCCCCATGACTGCAGGAGGCTTTGGGGAAACATCTAGACACAAACCATAATAGTCGGAAATTGGATGCTCTGGCAAATCCGAAACAGTAATTCCTCTCTGCTGGGTATGGTGGCATGTGCCTGTAATCGCAGCACTTGGGAGGTTGAGGCAGGAGGATTACTGTGAGTTTGAGATCAGTTTGTGCTGCATAGAATTCAAGGTTAGCTGAAACTACATAGTAAAATCCTGACTCAATTTTTTTTTTTTTTCCTCTCTCATCTTGGGAGTTCTCAGTCTTGAAGTGGGGTGACATAGGCTAGGAAAATTTCTGATTAGTAAAGGTCAGTGGTGGAAGCTAGAAAGTGTATGCCAGCAGGATGAAGGATTTGTGCTAGCAGGCCGAGGGATCTGCACTGGAGCCAGGAAGTGACAAAGCAAAGACCAGAGCCCCCCCAAAAGGTACCATAGCCATCCTTAGTGATGAGGTCCGGAGCTCCTCCAATCAGGAAAGCCAGCGCGACAAGCTTCTCCAGGACATTGAACTGTGCACCATCTTCCCCTCTGGAGCCAGGAAACTGAGAAGAGCTCTCCTCAAACTGAACTGTAGCTGTTCCCAGCAACAGCAAGGTCCCTCTTCAACCGTGAGAACAGCCAAGTTCATCAGGAAAGCCAGCATGACGAGCTCCTCCAGGAGAACGAGAAGTTCTCTAACAGCACAGTTCTCTAGTGCTGCTTGTTCTCTAGTGCTGCAGTCCTCAGGCGGAGCTCCTACGCCCCGCACCGTGCTGGGTCAGTTCAGCTGGGAGTTACAAGCTGCCCACCAGTTGTCAGTCCACCACAGAAGGGATGGGTCTAGATGCTCAGGTCACTCGCTGCGGTATTTGATGCCTTCCTAGACCTATTGGACAGGCAGGCGATACTAATTGTAGTATAATCTCTAATCGTTTCTCTCTCAGAGGGGCATGCAAGCCTGGCTATTGCATCTCCATCTGCATTTCTAGTTATGATTTAGATGTCTTTTTTTGGTGCGCTGACTTGAGGGCCCAATCCCTCTGATGTACACCCATTTTTATGTAACTTACCTGCTTATTAATACTGGGATTCCTAAGCTGCTCCACTGAGGGGCTCAGGATGATGGCAGTCCTTGCTTATCTGGACGCATGTCTAGCTGGCTAGATTCTGTCTCCCCAGGGTCATTTGCCCCTATCAACCTGCCAGCTGGGCCGGGCCACCCAGGAAACCCTTGCTTGCCGGCACCTGTGAACCTGCCCAAGTGCGCTGCCTGAGCCAGCCCCAGCCCCTCTCCAGGGATGCCCTGCCAAGAGGGAGGCGGGGCGGAGGACAGCGCAGGCTGGAGGCAGTGTAGCCAAGCACTGCCTTATCGCCGGACCGGCCTCGCCGGACCTCTCCCCCGCTGTCTCCCCACACATCTCGGCTTCCGCCCTTCCCGCCGACTCTCCGGCCGAGCCAACCGCCCAGCTCAGCTCTCCTCGCCCCGCCCCAGCCCTCGCCCCGCCCCGCCTCCACCGCTCCGGCAGTGTAGCTGCAAGACTCCGGTCACGCTATGGCGTCGGGCGGCCGGCGGGTGCTGGTAGTGGGCGGCGGCATCGCGGGGCTCGGTGCGGCGCAGAGGCTGTGTGCTTCTTTTCCCGCCGCCTCTCACCTGAATGTCCTGGAGGCCACGGCCCGAGCCGGAGGCCGCATCCGTTCCGAGCGCGGCTTTGGTAACCCCCCTGGACCCTGAAATCTATCCAGCTGAGCCCAAGCCCTGCAGGGCCCTTGCCCTGAAGTTTTACCAGGTTCACTAGGGGTAACCTGGAGCGGTTCCTGGTGTGTTCCGGACCCAGCTACAGAACAGTGGGGTGAATGACCCTGGGAAGACAGAATCTAGCCCGCTAGACTCCTTCCGGGCCAAGATAGGTAGTGACTGCCTTGTGCTGGCCCAGTCTCACGTAGCGCACACTTGCTGGACTGCGAAACTCCGCAGCTGCAATTTAGTTGGGGGCCTGTGGCAGTAGGAGCCACTAGTATCTCCTACCCTCAAAGACCCGGAGACCCTTAGGTACCCCTATTTCCCCTAAACTGTTCCTACAAGAATCCCACCCCCAGGTGCTTAAAGCAGTTCTGGGACCCTGCTTTTGGGAGCTGTTTGCTTCTCAGGGACAGTGTGTGGTGGCCCCTGGGGCTGGTAAAGCCTTCCAGCTGGTCTCCAGAACACTTTGGAGGGAAGGACTGTGTGGGCCTGACCTCTCTGGGAGAGGCCTCCGGGTCACTTCTCTTTTGCCTCCCCAGGTGGTGTGGTGGAGATGGGTGCACACTGGATCCATGGGCCTTCCCGGGGCAACCCTGTCTTCCAACTGGCTGCTGCATTCGGGCTCCTGGGGGAGAAGGAGTTGTCGGAAGAGAACCAGTTGGTGAATACAGGAGGCCACTTAGACCTGCCCTCCATGTGCTATACCAGCTCTGGGACAGAGGTTAGCCCTGAGCTGGTGGCAGAGATGGCCAGTCTGTTCTATGGGTTGATAGACCAGACCCGAGAGTTCCTGCATCTGGCTGAGACCCCAGTGTCCAGTGTCGGGGAGTACCTCAAGAAAGAGATTAGCCAGCAGGTAGCCCGCTGGACAGAGGACGAGGCGACCAAGAAGCTCAAGCTGGCCGTCCTGAACAACTTCCTCAATATGGAGTGCTGTATAAGTGGCACCCACAGCATGGATCTGGTTGCTCTTGCACCCTTTGGGGAGTACACCGTGCTGCCAGGACTGGACTGTACCTTCTCAGGGTATGAGACCAGCCTCTGTCTGCCCCAGACCCCTCGATGCACCCTAAGGCCCAGGGGTTGGCCAGCTCTGTCCTCTGCCTTGAGAGGTGTGTTCGTGTATGTGCGTGTGTGTGCGTGTATGTGTGTGTGTGTGTGTGTGCCTTCTCATTCAGAGAAATTGGTTGCTCTTTTCCTAATTTGCTCACTTAAGCAAAAGTCATTTTTAAGGAAGTAACTGGGGAAGGAAAGCTTTCTTGGATTTCTTTCTGTATTTCCTGAGGCCTTGGATGTGTCAAGGGTTAGGTGAGGGGTTTCAGACAGAGGCCCCTTCCTTGTGGTGAGGTGCTGTATGAGCAAGATCCTACAGGGCTGTCCCATGGGACTTTCCTGGATGTCAGCCTTCAGGCTCCTATCGCAGGATGGCTATGTGTGATGCAAAAATCCCCAGAATCAGAGCTATGATGGGTAAGGCGAGGGCAGAGGGGACTCTGACTCTTGTAAAAGTACTTTGGCAGCTTTGCGATCATTAGCTCACTTAATCCTCCCATTAGCTGGGAGAAGGGTATTAACATTCCTGTGGCTTAAGGGGAAAACTGATAGTACACCCCCACCCAGAGCCTGCTGTGTTCCTTGGTCCTGAATGATGCTCCCTTTGACACAGAAGAGAGTGTGGAGCCACCAGTGCCACCTACTCCCAAAGACCTGGGGACCCTTAGGCACCCCTATTTCCCTTAAACTGTTCCTACAAGAATCCTACCCCCAGGTGCTTAAAGCAGTTCTGGGACCCTGCTTTTGGGAGCTGTTTGGTTCTCAGGGACAGTGTGTGGTGGCCCTTGGGGGGTTGATTTTACCTATCCTACTCTTCCAGGGATTGGCTCTCTAAACATCATCCATTTCTGTCTCTTCTAGGGGCTACCAGGGACTCATAGACCACATAATGGCCTCCTTGCCAAAGGACGTGGTGGTTTTTAACAAGCCGGTGAAGACTATTCACTGGAACGGGTCCTTCCAGGAGGCTGCGTTTCCAGGGGAGACCTTTCCTGTGTTGGTGGAGTGTGATGACGGTGGCCGCTTCCCAGCCCATCACGTCATTGTCACCGTGCCCTTGGGTAGCGCTCATTTTTCTACTCAAGTTTTCAGTTCCAGTCCTTGTAGTAACTGCTGCATTGCTGTTTGCACAAATGGATCACGCTAATCGGCATAGCTCCTGTCTGCCTTGGGTTTTTTTTTTTCTTCTTCTTCTCTTTTTATGTTTTATTTTGAGATAGAGCTCATGAAGTTGCCCACTGAGGCTGGGTTCGAATGTTGATCCTCTTGCCTCAACTTCCCAAATGCCGAGATTTATAGGTGTGTGGTGCCAGGCCCCGCTGCCAGGGCTGTCTTTGTTTTCTGCCAGCTGCCTTGCTTGCTGTCATTGTCTCCAAGTCAGCATATGATCTTATTGGTGAACATAAAGTGGCTTTGTTCATTCCTGTATTCCGTCTGTGTTCACTGAGCCTATTGAGTGCTGAGGAGGTGGGCCTAGTCATGACCACTGCGTTGATACATTCATAAGGCGCAGTTCTGGGCTTCTCGCTATTCTTCTTTATGTATTTTTAAGTGTTTAGTTCAGAGTCTACAGGGTCTCACTACATGGATCTGACTCTGATTATTTTCAGCTTTCCCAGTGCTGGGATTATAGAAGCACCACCACGCCCAGTCTCAGTGCCCTGGTGGCAGGGCCGACACAGCTTGTGGTGCCAGGGATCCCTGTCCCTGTGCTTGCCTGCGCAGATACTTTAGTCTGCTGAGCTATATGGCTAGCCTTATCTATTCTTAATTGTTTGAGTCCCAAGCAGCACGATCGTGCTGCTGAGATTTTATGTCAAGAAAACCCAGCACATTTCGAACATTGTGGACAACTGACGGTGCGTTACCGATTGTCGAAGTTGCGCGCTCAGATTTACTGACGCAAGTACATCACACAGCTCCTTTTAATATAACTAGTAGGTAGAATGATACTATAATAATGCAATAATACATTACAAAATAAAAATTTTTATTTCGTTCATCGAGATAGGTATACAGCATTTTATCCGATTCATCGATGAAAAATAAACAAAGCGCTATCGCGCTGCTTGGTATTTCTCGACGTAAAATAAAACAAGCGCTATCATGCTGTTTGGGTCTTTTCGTACTCATTTAGAGAAAGTGTGGTTGCACTGTTTGGGATTCTTCGACAGTGTTTTTTCAATACCCCCTGGGACTCAAACGGTTAAACCACATAGCATTTTCTTTTAGCTAGCCGACATTATGTAATAACTCAGTGGAGGTTTATTGTTCTGACGTTGCCTATTTTACGTTGTGCTTGTGCTTGCATTTAGATTCTGGTCATGGAAATTGTTGGTCACATATCTGAACAGAGTGACCCTGTGTCTGTTTCCATGATCCCGTTTCCTGTCTTACTGCCTCTTGATGACTTCGCTCGTTTGCTATTAATTTTTTTTCCTTTTATTACTCACTTTTGCAGGTACCTTCAGAAAATTGGCTTTTATCTCACATTGCAAATGTTCTATGCCCTTGTCGGACTTTGGTGTTTTCATTCTTATCTGCTTTTGGGCTTAATTTATTGCAGTACTGGTGATCCAATCCAGTGGTGCTCTACCACTGACCTCCATCCCCAGCTCTTTTTAATTTTTATTTTGAGATAGAATTTCTTTCAGTTTCCCATGTAAAATGACTCACTTGTCTTAAGTGCTGGGACTATGGTAATATACTAACACACCTGGATTAACTTATTTGTGTATTTAGTTTTTGGTTTTAGGGGGAGATGAGGTCTCAACATATAATCCATGCTAATGTGGAACTCGCAGCAGTCCCCTGCCTCAGCCTCCTGAGTGCTGAGATTACAGGCAAGCACCACTGCTCCTGGATTTATTTATTTATTTTTTATCATGCAGAGTAATTATGTAAGTTTTTAGTAAGGATGTGGTTCAGTGTAGTGTATGTCTGCTACACGGAGGTCCTGCCTTCTATGCTTAGCACTACTCAGGAAAAATAGGTCTATGTCTGTCTGTCTGTCTGTCTTCTAAATGAAGCCTGTGGACCCAGCCACTTCCCCAGACTGATCTTGAGCCATGTGACTTACAGTGTGGAGAGGCAGACGCTTAGAATACAGTCTCCCTGCAGAATAGTCTGGGTGGCTCAACCCAGCTGTCCCTGTGTGATGAGCGGTGGAGGATGGGCCTGTCACGTCCCTCTACTATGGTGCTAGTTGCCCTTGAGCTCTGCTGCCTACCTTGTCTCTGCATCCCCAAGTCCTGAGTGACCACACAACATGCCTGGAAGCCAATTTCAGTCCTTTAAGTGGAATCGTGGGATGTGGTTGCTATGGGTTAAGATAAATGTGGTCTAAGGCACATCTGAATCTGAATTCTAGGTTTTCTCAAAGAACATCAGGACACCTTCTTTGAACCACCACTGCCTGCTGAGAAGGTGGAAGCAATCAGAAAAATAGGTTTTGGGACCAACAACAAAATCTTCCTGGAGTTTGAAGAACCCTTCTGGGAACCAGACTGCCAGTTCATTCAGGTGGTGTGGGAGGACACGTCGCCGCTGCAGGACAGTGCCTCTGCGCTGCAGGACACCTGGTTTAAGAAGCTCATTGGGTTTCTGGTCCTACCTTTTTCCAAGTATGTGTATGTCCAAAGACTCTGAGGAAACCTCAGGGCCAACTCAGTCTCAGTTTACCTGAGGGTTTAGCTGTGTGTGGTTCACTGCCAGGCATTTTTGAGGGTTTCATGGCTAATTGCTTTGGGCTGGCCATCCACTTCACATGGACCTTGCATGCAAGGGTCACAGCCTCTCTTAACTCATTTACTCCTCCTGGGAGCCTTAGTGTGTGTTGCAGTGTCTTTTTTTAAAAAAATATATTATGACCGGCTTAGCCCAGCCTGGGGGTGGGACTGGCGCAGCATCTGGTGCCAGGAATCAAACTAGTCCCTGGGGTTGCCTGAGCTTTCCTAAGCAGGTGCTTTAGACTGCTGAACCATCTCTCCAGCCCCATGTGTTTGTCTTTACATAAGGCCATAAAATGCTGGCTACAGATACCCTGGGCCTGTTACCCTACAGGGACAGAGGAAGACTAATTGTATACAAGAATGTTCAATGCGTGAGAGAGTACTTGTTGTAATTCTGTAGGAGAGAGCTTGGGGATAAAGAAAAAAATTGAAACATGGATTTGATTACCAGGGGAGACAATACTTAAACAATGCAAAAATTGAGCAAAAGATCCTAAGTAATAGAAACAAAGATCCATGGGTGAAGGGCCCAACTGAATATCCCAGCTGACTTACAAAACAGCATATATGGATCAGGACTGGGGATTGAACCTGGGAGCTAATTCAGGAAATGACACCATGGTACAAGGATGAATGACAGATCTTTCTGGCAAGATCAGGACACACCCAATGTACTTTGGTCAGATGGCAGAGAGAACTCCACATTCTGTTCAGAGGTGTTGCAGGAGAGGAACCCAAAGGGCAGACGTAGGCTCAGGGGAGCCCCCTGATGGTAGGAAGGGAGCTGTGTGGTCCATTTCACTGAAGAGAAAGCTGACTTTCCAAGAGTTTGGAAATGGGCCATGGTTGCAATGGGCACCATGACCAGTGACCAGTGGACCCAGCCCTGCCTCTGCAGCCTGAGTCTTGTAACTTAGGATGTGTTTAAGGACAGAGGCCCTGGGAACCCTGAGCCACTTACCAGGATGCTGGTATGGAAGGGCAGTGGTTCGCAGGTTTGTGATTCAGAAACTCTTTAATAGTGTTTAGGATAGGGTTGGGTGTGACTCAGTGGTAGGGCACTGACCTAGTATGTGCAAGGTCCTGAGTTCAACTCCCAGCACTGAAAAAATGAAAAAACAAACAAACAAAAAACCCAAAAACTTAAGCTCTCAAAGAGCTGTTAGTATGTGGAGTTTGTTTTTGTACTTACATGAGAACCTAAAACAGCAACTTAAAGATATTTCTTATTTAAATTGATAGTAATACATTATTGTATATTAGCCTAAATACAATGAAAGATGACTATATTATCTCTGACAGACTTGCTTTTTTTTATTATTTTTTATATTTTAGGAAAGGGTCTACAGGGTGTTCAAGGTCTCACTACTAGATCGGACTGGTAGTGATCCACCTGTTTACAGCCTCCCAAGAGCTGGGATTGGGGGAAGGGAAAATAGTTCAGTAGAATAAGTGCTTGCCTGGCAAGTGCAAGGACCTGAGTCAATCCCTGGTCCTGCAAAACAAAACAGTACAAAAACAACAATAAAACAACCAAGAGCTGGGATTACAGGCAAGTGCCACCATGCTTAGTCTCAATTGCTATCTCAGTGCACCCCAGGGGGTGGGGGCAGGGCTGGCATGGCAGGCCTGGGAATCAAACCTCTGGCCCTTGCACCTGCTTGCAGATGCCTTAATCCACTGAGCTATTTGGCTGGCCCTCAGACAGACTTAATGAGAAGAGTAACAGAGTTTTTTTCTCCAAATCTCTGCTATCTGGTCACATAGCAGATGCTGGATTTTCAGAGTTGCTTCTACATTTTTTCTATTGTGTTCCCCCCGCCCCTACCCCACCCAACACCACCACCAGGGATAGAGCTTGGGACCTTGCGCTGGCCAGGCAGATGCTTATGCCATTGAGCTGTCTCCCCAGTCCTTGTGGTGTTTTATTTTGCTGGAAGGATGAAAAGTTAGGATCAAGACTGATACACAGAAGAAGATAGTAACACTGTATAGGGTATTCTGTGGGATGACACAAACTTGGGACATGGTGTTCTTAGAGGTTGGCCTGATGTGGAGTCTAGGGATGAGCTATATGAACTAGGCTCTGTACTTTGTTCTACTGAAGCCTGTTTGTTTGGTACTCTCCATGGATCTTTTGCCTATCCTAATTTCTGTTCATTTAGAAAATAGTGTTTTATGCAGTCTTCCATATGGTGACATATTTTGTTACATAATACCAAAAAGTTAAACTTACTGATATCGCCACTGATCTCACAAAAGCCTTTTCAGTCTTGGGAGGTTGTTATAATGTTGGTAGAAGATATAAATTTTTTGAAATTCAAGGTTTTGCTTAAGAGCTTAAACTTCATTGTCATCAACAATGTTTGCCAGTTGTTCTGTGAGAAATACGTTGCTAATTTAGAAAATATCTGCTAAAGGCCATAGCTTGTCTGGCAGGTGTTCTTTAGGTAGAAGTGGTGTCCACGGGCTGGGGAGATAGCTCAGTGGTCTAGGCACCTGGCTGGCAGGCACCAAGACCCGAGTTTGATCGTTGGTACTGCATGCTGTGCCAGCTACCGAAACCAGGTATGGTAGCACGTGCCTGTAATCCCAGTGTCGGGGAGGATGAGACAAGAGGGTCACTATGAGTCTGAGCTATGTAGTGAGATCCCATACCAAATAAATAAATAAAAGATTGAAAAAAAGAAGAAGAAATGGTGTCCACAAAGAAGCTATAGTTCCATTAGCCTCAGCAATCATCATAACCATATGCAGTGGAAATGCCGATTTCTGATTTCTTCACACAGATTATTGAAAAGGGTACTTAAGGGTGATTGGTTCATAAAACCAGTCGCTTTCACTGCTTCCTTGTGGACCTTCTCAAGTGAAACTGGCCTTTAAACATTTATTTATTCATCTATTTTGAGACATGGTCTCGCCATGTAGTTCTGGCTCACCTTGAACTTACTATGTAGCCCAGGCTGGCCTCAAATGGGAGGCAGTCTTCCTGCCTCAGTCTCCCAAGTGCTGAGATTACTACTATTATTATTATTATTAAGAGTATTGAGGACAAGGTCTAAGGACTCATAGTGGATCTCCTGTTTTCAGCTTCCCAAGTACTGGGATTTCAGGTGTGTGCCACCACGCCCAGTCTCAATCACTGTCTCAGGAGGGGTCTGGGGGCGGGGTCAGCATGGCAAGCCTGGGATGAAACCCCAGCCGCTTCACTCTGCTTAGCAGGCGCTTTAGTCCGCTGAGCTATCTGGCTGGCCCTTTGAGTGCTGGGATTATTGATGTGTACTGTGGCTCAGCTTTTTTTTTTTTGAATTTTAAAAGCACGTGTGATGGTAAAAAAATATATGACCTCGCCAGTGCAGTTCGTGGCTTGCCTCTGATCCATGAAGGACGGTGTACTGACTTCTGCTCTTGCTTGGCTGCATTAGTAGTGTGAGAAGCAGAGCCTGTGCCCTGGACGAGCTCAGGGCACCACTCTGGTGGGGACGGGCGGACCTTGGTGTGGGTCTTTGTGAGAGATGGCGGAGCTGAGGTAACTGGAACCCGTCTCAGCGGTCCTTCTTGCCTTCCAGGTCTGTGCACGTGCTCTGCGGCTTCATTGCTGGGCAGGAGTCGGAGTTTATGGAGACGCTGTCTGATGAAGAAGTTCTTCTGTCTCTAACCCAAATGCTCCGGAGAGTGACAGGTACTTACTTGTTACAGAAAATCATGGCAACATTACTACTGGCTGATCTCTAAACGGAAGTGAACTTTTTGGAACAAAGAACTAAATCCTGATGCACATCTCTGTACAAGCTTTCCTCAAGTTAGTGTAATCAGTACCGTTTTTATTGCCAATGAAGTATAATGACTTTAAAAATACTTTCTACTTGTCTCTAAAATGTGTCACAAAATAAAGCTCGGTGTCCTTACCCAGATGCTTTCTTATGAAGAAGTTGGGCTTAGAAAAGCTGTGCAGGCAGCCAGGGGTCAGTGGAGTTCAGCAGGCGCTGGGCTCAGTGCTGTTGCCTGCTGGTGTCTGCGTCAGTTTTTGGTCCCTGTGACAAAATAGCTGCAGAAAATAAAGGAGGAAAACGTATTTTTGGTTACAGTTTCAGAGGCTTCAGTCTGAGGTTGCTGTTAGATCTGGGGCAGGGAAGAACTGTCACGCAGACAGTGGAGGAAGGCTTCTCACCTGCTGGAAGCCAGGAAGTGGGGAAAGAGCTGGCCAAAGAGGGGAAGGGGCAAGATACGGTCCCCGAAGCCAGACCTCCATGATTCGCTCCCTTCCCTTTGGAAGCCACCACCGCTTTCTATCACCTGCCAGTCAGTGCCACCAGATTTTGATCTTATCGATGGGTTGATCCACTGCAAAGGCTAGTGCCTTGGTGACCCAATCACTTTCTGAAAACCCCACCTCTGCCTGCCTGAGATTTCTGGCGCACATTTTAGGTCGAAACTCTGATAGCATCTGCTTTTTTCTCTGCACTGCACGGTAGCGCAGCCAAGGCCGAAGCAGCCTCTTCAGTGTACACTTGCTGGCTTGATTTTCTTCCCAGATCTTATTTTTCATTTTAAACGTCTAAGTCTTTTTTTTTTTTCTTTTCCCTTTTTTAAGGCAGGGTCTTGTTATGCAGTCCAGGCTGGCCTTGAACTCACTGTGTAGCCCAGGTTGGCCTCAAACATGGTGGTCCTCCTGGCTCAGTCTCCCGAGTGCTGGGATTACAGGCACATGCTACCACACTTGGCTAAACTGCTGTTTTAAAAATGAAAAGCTGATCGCCTGTGCATGGGTGAGCTCCTTGGGTTAATGTACCATATTCTGTTTCAGGAAACCCACAGCTACCTGCTCCCAAGAGTGTGCTGCGGTCTCGCTGGCATAGCACCCCGTATACTCGGGGTTCCTATAGCTACGTGGCCGTGGGAAGCACCGGAGATGACATGGACCTGCTGGCTCAACCCCTCCCTGCAGATGGCACTGGCTCCCAGGTATGATGGCAGGCCCATGGGTGGAGCCCTGGGGTGGGGGTGGGGGAGCTCTGCAGAATCTGCCTGCTGATGCAGAGAGGTGCTGGAGTCAGAGGGAGAGGTAGGTGGGACTGGGTCCTCTCAGACTCAGAAGCTGTTTTCTAGGGCTGGCCAAATGGCTCAGTGGATTAAAGCACCTGCTTAGGCAGAGCGCAGTGGCCAGGGTTTGATCCCCGGCATGCAATGGTGCGCCCTGCTGGCTCCTTGCTGAGAGTGATTGAGACTGGGCGTGGTGGCATATGCCTGGAATCCCAGCACTTGGGCAGAGAATCACTGTGAGTCCGATCTACGTAGTGAGACCTTGTAGACTCTGTGCTAAATATAAAAAAAGAAAAAGAAAACGAAAAAAAAGATGTCTTCTTTACAAAATGAAGGATTATTTACAAATGTATTATTTGTATCAGAATTTTACATGCAGGCAGCTGGAAGAGAGGATTGTACAATACTGGCTAACAAAATAAAATGAAACAGATGTACTATATCTCATGGTGGCACCTGTCTCCTTCCCAGAGTTCTTACAACTAATTTTTTTTTTTCCTTTATTACTGTGCTGAGGTCAAACTCAGGCCTTGTACATGTTAAGCAATTGCTTTGCCACCAAGCCACAGCCCCAGCTTCATAGCTGGTTCTGATCTCTAAATATAACATCACTTTATTATTATTATTATTATTAACTTATTTAATTTTTTTTTTTTTTTGCATTACCGGGGATTGAACTCAGGACCCTGCACTTGCCAGGCAAGTGCTTATTCTACTAAGCTATCTCCTTGACCCTCATTTATTTTATAGCATCTCTTTAAAGTACAAGCTTGGGGCTGAGGATGCAGCTCAGTGATACAAGCACCTGCCTAGCAAGCACAGGGTCTTGAGTTTGATTCCTAGAAAAAACAAAACAAAACAAAACAAAACAACCAAAAACTAAAAAAACAAATTACAAGCTTAAATTACTACTTTAAAAATTTTTATTATGGAAAACCTCAAATGTGTGCAAAAATAGGTAGAAATTGTAGGTCTGTGCCTCAGCAGGTCCTACTGCTGCCCTCCCTGTTGGTACTGAGCATATATTTTGGTATGAACCTCTAACTGACAAGGACACTCTTAAAAAAATATAGTAACTATAGTAGTACCACGCTCAAAAATTAAGAACTGCTTAGTGTTAGTACTCAGTGTTCAGTTTTCTGGTCATCATATGATCTCTCTTTGCAGTTTGCATACTGGTCAGATCAATCTTGAATTTTCAGTTTTGGGCTTTACGGACTGGCTTCTGCCGTGGCTCATAAGGTCGAGCTTTCCCTATTCCTCTGCCCACTCTGGCTCTGCAGGCTCTCTCTGCTTCCTGGGTCAGTTCAGCCATTCTGGGAAGATCACTCACAATGCAGGGGCCCAGTTTCCGTCTCTTTGCATCATGCCTGCATGATCAAAGGCAGTGGTGTCTTCCTAGCCCTTCGTGGATGGGCACGTGTGTGGGGCTTTGTTTTTTTCATGTTTCTCAATAGCTACCTCAGTTCTACTCTTTTTCTAACCTGTTGCTTTTCTGCAGCTCCAGGTATTGTTTGCAGGGGAAGCTACACATCGGACATTTTACTCCACAACTCATGGGGCACTGCTGTCTGGCTGGAGGGAGGCGGACCGCCTCTTTGATCTGTGGAACCTGAAGACGCAGCAGCCCTCGCCCAGGCTCTGAGATAGGCTCCCACTGGCTCTGCTTCTCCTGTGTGGAAGACTGGGACCCTCCTCTTCTGTGACCCATGATTTTCAGTCTGACTTGAGATTTCGGGATTTTACTGCTAGTTTCTTGGGGTACCTGGGTCACCTTCACATTTCTCACGTCTGTCACTGGAGTGAGCTTGGGCTGAGTGAACTTGGGTTCACAGTGATAGAGTGCTGCTGTTAACGATGATGCTTTGCATACAAAGCAGTTAACACCACCTCTATTCAAAGGTGTCCTTATGCCATGGGGCAGCAACACCTACTGCCTTTGTTTTTATCTCAAACCAGGCAAGGCCCTGTTTCTGACTCTTGTGCCCACAGCACATGGCTCCTCTGGCTGGCTTTCCTGTGCTGAGTCCTGTGGTTGTGCCTGTGGTTGGCATCATGAGGTACCACCCCGGTTCCCATTGCTCAGCTCCATGACCATACTATGCACTACGAACTTCCTGTTGCTCATTGACAGACATTGTGTTGGGTGCTGACTGGACGAACTGTGATGAGTGATGTATGGGCCACCTTGTCCTGACGTGGGGCTTGAGATTTTCTGGAGAAAGCAAAGACTGTGGAGGAGCAGCTGAGTAGGCCCAGTAGGGTAGGCCAGGGAGCTGGATGGTATTGGGTGGGCGTGGCGAGCATACTGGGGAACTAGGCAGTGTTGTATGGGCCTGTGAGGTATTCCCTTTGGTATCAATGAACAGCTGACCTAGGGAAATAGCCCATTTCTCTCTCTCTCTCTCTCTCTCTCTCTCTCTCTCTCTCTCTCTCACTTCTCTTGGAACCCTGTGAGAAATGTGACTCCCAACCTGTTAGACGTCAGAAGAGTTCCTGGACCCGCAACATTCAGGAATGAAGTTCAGATCCAAAGAAGAAATTGAAAGTTTTATTGGAAATAAGGAAAAAAGAAAAGCTCCTGGATTTCTAAGGGGTGTCCTGAATGGAGTGGCCACTGAGGCCCTTTGGCAGGGGTAATTTATACAGCAAAGTCACAGTGTGGGTAAAAATGGATCCAACTGCAATCAACTGATGGATTATATGTAGTCATTTGGCTACTGTTGATCCAATAGGGAGGCAAGCCATGTAGTGGCTATGTGCCAATCGTCATTAACTTTAGCTTATCTACACTTCTAATATAAAAAGAATAAAGGTTTTTTTTTTTTGTTTTTGATACAGGGTTTTGCTACACAGTTCGAACTTCGTAGTGATCCTCCCGTCTCATCCTCCCTAGTTCTGGGATTACAGGGTTGTGCCACCACACCTGGTTCCAGGGCTGGCACGGCATGTGGTACACAGGATGGAACTCGGGATCTTGTGTTTGCCAGACAGGCGCTTATGCCACTGAGCTATCTCCCTAGCCCAAAGGGATGTTCTTTGGTCACCCACTTTGATGTCTGATACCCACCTGGAGTGGGTATTACAAATTATAGTATAATCTCAAATCCTCGGGGAGGCATGCAGACCTGGCCGCTGTGGCCTTCAGATGCCACCCCCATGCCCATCCCAGTTTGATGTATACTCATCTGCACTGCGCCCTCAGCAGTCCATCTCTGTCTGACTGCCTATTAATTTCTAACTTAGCTTCCTATAATATTTTCACGGCAGAAGAGACAGAGCACTTGGCCTTAGCTAACTGACCAGTGCCACATCTGCCATCAGAGTCTGAACCTTTCTCTTTGAGTGCCGAGGATGGAGGGAAGTGGGTGGAGGTGGAGGATGGCACTCTAAAGGGAGATGAGGGACCCCAGAGCGGCCTGCACCCCACCTTTACACTCCGTGGGCTGCAGAGGGCTTGTGTAGGGAGCCACTGGAGGATAGTCTTGTTTCTTGCCCCAGCTGGGCCCAGGCTCTGGTTCTGGTTCCTCATGCTGGAAGGAGAGGCCTCCAGCCTGGCTCATTCGTCTCCAAAACTGCTAGGGGCACCAATCCAGCCCAACTCTGCTGGTCTCCTCATTCTTCAGGTCTAGGTTTAAATTGCCCTTCCGGGGCCTGCTGTGACCCATGCCCCACCTACTTCCCAGTCTGTCCCTATAGAAGTTGATGGCATCTACCTGACATCTGTACACTGCTTTCTGCTTGTGTCACCAGCGGGGTCAGGCTTCTTCAAGGGCAAAGGCTTTTCTTGACATATGGAGTTTCAACAGCCCCGTGTTCCTTTGGGAGACTTTTCTGTTTCTAAAGAGATGGCCCTCGGCTGTTCTCTGTGTGGGAGCAGAAGGTCTTGAATAGCGCATGACAGTAAAGTGTTATCACTACTAAGCACATCCCCACCGCCAAGGGCTTTTAAGATGAATGTTGACAAATCTCCGCTTTTTTTTTTTTTTAAAATCGCGTGAAACCAGAGGTCGGACTGACCTCGCGGGTCCTAATTGGTTCTAGTCCCGCCCCGCCCACATAGGCCCCGCCCACCAGACTCCGCCCCGCCCCACGCAGAGGCGGTGCTCTGCGCAGGCGCGGCTGCGCGCGTAATTGCGGAGCGCCGAGCCTGCCGGGACTGGTCGCGAGTGGAGGAGCCTGCGCTGCGGAGCGCTTCCGGGACGCGGCGCCATGCGGCTGTGTCCGCGCGCCCTGTGCGCTTCTGTGGCTGCCTGGCGCCAGTGCTTTCCCTTACACGGCCGCGACGTGGCGCGGTGGTTCCCGGGCCATATGGCCAAGGGTGAGGTCCGGCGGGAGGCGCGGTCCGGCCCCCGTCCTCATCCCCACGGTCCTCCCAGGACGGCATCCCCGGCTGTGTCCCCAGCCTCCAGTGCGGCGTGTCCTTACTACTACACTAAGGCGGAGCAGGGTCTCTTGCTGTCGTCCCAGCGCCTTTAGATTTCGCTAGTGCTGTTTTCCTCCTGCCTCAGCATATTTGGGCATTTCCTGTTACACGCCCACTCTTAAGAGCACGGCTAGCATGGTGAGGCCCTGGGCGTCCAGTTGCTTGCCACCCTTGGCCAAGTTCGACTGGGGTCCTGGGGGTGGCCAGCTGCAGCCCTGGAACTATCCTGTATATACCTAATGAGGGGAGGAGGCCGTTACTTGTGTTCATACAATATCAGTAATAATCTGCTGCCAAGACCAAGACCCAACTGCCATAGAAATGAAGTGTTGCGCAGAGTCACCCATGAACGATCATGTCCCGTTGGACCACGTTTAAGGGTGCTCCAGTCAGATGTATTTTAGGTTGCTTCCGGTGGTGTGTCATTTTAGTATTTTTTAAAATTTTGGTGTGGCATTCTTGACTGGCCAGCATCAATCTGCCTTTCTGGAAATTTGTGGGCTGGCCCTTTAGTGCCCTTCTCCTGTTTTCCAGGGCTGAAGAAGATGCAGAGTAGTCTGAAGCAGGTGGACTGTATCATCGAGGTGCATGACGCCCGGATATCCTTTCATGGTGTAGGAGGCTCCTTCCTAACACAGACGGTATAGGAGCCCGAAGGAAGCATTCCTGGTCTAGGACCAGTCAGCTGCTTACAGTGGTAGCAACCTAACAAATCAGATCGGTGGTTTGCAGTCCATATTACACCTTAGAATTACTAAGGAGGCTTTTAACCACTTAAGCAGAATCTGGCATGGAGTCCAGGCCACAGGCTTTTTTAACACTACCCTTTTTCTGAGGCTTTCTAATGTGGTCCAGCAGTAGAAATCTCAGGAACTGAGATTAAATGTTCCTTCCCTTCCCCTGCCAGCATTTTGGAAATACTACAGGAAGAGGGATCCTTTTTAAAGGAGCAACAAAATGTTGCTGAGAGTTTCTTTCTGTACACCATAAGGCAGTATTTGTTCATTTGGCATTTCATGTTGATCAAAAGTTTTTGGAATATTTAACTTTTTTTTTGTATAGGGGATTGAACTCAGGACCTTGTAATTGCCAGGCAGGAGTTTATGCCACTGAGCTATATTTCCAGCCTAATCAAAAGTTTTGTTGACAATTACATGACTGATGATGATGATGATTATTTTGAGGCAGGGTCTCCCTGTGTAGTCCAGGCTGGCCTTGAATTCTCGGCTATCCTTCTGTCTCAGCCTCTTGAGTGCTAGGATTGTAGGAGTGTGTCATCACACCCAATTTATGACTTGATTATCAAAATAAAATATTTAGTTATTAAGGATTCTGTCTTGCCACCTCTAGGCAGGAAGAGGGCTCTGTGCTGGATAGTGGCCTAGGTAACATGCCAGGAGAGGAGTCTGGTGGCTTGTCAGTTTCTGATATATCATGGTTGGTGTTAGCCCTGAGGGAAGTTACCTTTGGGTGGGAGATCATGGCCTAATCGTGTGCCTGGGCTGGGCATGTTTTGGACTTCGTAGAACCAGGAGGGCTAGGGCTCAGGAGGTGAAGATAATCCCCTTACCTGGTTTGTCAGTGTCACATGAGGTGGGGATGCACATTCAGTACTGGGGCCCCTTGGTGAGGATAGAAGTAAAGAGGCAGTATCTTCTGTGAAGGGTTCCATGGGAAAAATGACTTGCCCAGCTGCAGCTGCTGGACCCTGCGGTGGGCATCCAACAGTCCTTAGTGGTCTTAGAGGCTGAGTAGTACTTTAAGATATTCTAGTTAGGACTTTATTGGAGTCACTTTTTCTTGAAAGACCATAGACTTCATTTAAAACTTCTATATCCTGGTAATGAATGATAGTTATAAAATCCTTCTCTGAACTTTGATTTTGTTCTTAGTGCCATCATTCTTGTTTGGTAAGCCGTGTGATAGCCACTACTCCGCCTGACTGCCAGTGGCAGAAGGGTCAGCCTTTCCCTAGCTGGAAAGGGTCAGCTTTGTAGATTTGTGATGGGAAGGAGTGGGCTGGCTACTTTGACTTTGAGATGGGGCTTCCTCCTTTTTCTTCAATACCTGACCAAGGTAGACAAGGCTAAACTAGGTGAATTGATTAGTAAAGTTTTGGAGGAGTTTTGCCTTAATGTTGGCACATCCCACTTTCAGGTCGAAATCCTCTGTTTCAGGAAACACTTGGGCTGAAGCCCCACTTACTTGTCCTCAACAAGATGGACTTGGCAGATCTCTCTGAGCAGCAGGTAAGGGCTTCTCTTACAGATGCCTAGTGTCTAACAGGAGCTGCTGACGGAGAGCTGCGTCCTATGAACTCCTCTAGTCAACCTCTGCTTCAGGAATAACGTGGTTTTGCAGGATTATTCTACTCTGGTTTCAGCATGGTATGCTTCTCTTGAACATTAACTTGTGACACAAATGCTCAGAGTGGTCACATCTCCTGTGAAAAGTGGTCATTATGCCACTGGAGCCTGAGTGATGCCACAGCCATGGCTGTCCAGTGGCCTTTTTTAAGATGGTGGGTACTCCATTCACATGGTGTCTTCTGGTCATGTGGAGCCACTGTGTCTGAGGACCTGACTTTCGTATTCACTTAGCTTTCATTAGTTTGAGTTTGAAAAGATGAAAAAGACTAATGCTTCAGCCTCAGACAACGCTGGTCCTGCCTAGAGGTGTCCTGTGGTGGTTGCGATTCCCCTGGTGTCCACACTTGCCAGCTGGACACCACATTTTCAGCTGCTGACTGCCTTCTGATCTGTAGTGGAAGGGCTGGGTGTGCAAAAGACCCAACATAGCTAGAGGGTTTCACCAGAGTCAGGAAGAATCAGGAATGGGGCACAAACAACCTGCAGGACAGTATTTTCCATGTCGCCCCAACATAAAAGAAATGCGGATTTTGCAAATGTTATTTGAGTGTTATCTTTGTTTTTCTTACTTGCTGTCAGAAGTCCTTTGCAAAGAGATACTAAAATCTTTAAATTTAGGTCATTTTAATTATTTATTTATTTATTTATTTGTTTGTTTGTTTGCTTGTTGTGTTTGTTTGTTTCTTTATTTATTCATTTTGTGGCTGGCTCAGCCTGCCCTGGTGGTGGCGCTGGCGCAGCATGTGGTGCCGGGGATCGAACTGCAGTCCCCGCAGTTGCCTGAGCCCTCCTAAGCAGGTGCTTTAGACCACTGAACATCTCGCCGGCCCCAAATTTAGGTCATTTTAAAAAGTTGTTTAAAAAAAGTTGTTAATGCTGGAGAAGTTTCCTTATTTAGCAGAAATAATACCTTCCGGTTTCTTAGCTGACTGAGGCACGTTCTAGTTACCTAAACCCCAGCCACTAGACTCCACCACAGGTTTTCAGAAAGCTTTAAATACTAAAGTTCTTTGTCAGGAGGATAGTGAAGCATTTCCTTTTTAAAACCCTCTGGCTGTTTAAGATGAGGCAGGCTCTCAAACAATATGTTTGTTGTTTTCTCTGCATTTACAGTTGTGATTGTTTATCATCACAAACACTGAAGGTTGCTTTTACTACTTGAGTCCTGAGTCTGAACAGGGATTGTTTCTGTTCTTTCAGTACTAGCTTTCTCATGCTGATTGGTCGCCACAGGAGCAGCTAGGTAAATTAAAGACTAATCAACTTTACCAATTTTAAGACAGATATTCCTTCAGTGATTAATACACCCGTGCATATGTGTCAGTCGGCAGAAATCTGACTCAAACTTCAGTAGCAAAGGAGACATAGAAAATAAAGTCAGAGGTGCTAAGGTTTTATCCTGCTTTACTTACCCGTTGGATATCTGGAGGCCCAAGTTAAGTCTCAGTCCCTTTTAACAAAAGCAGCCTCTATACCCCTGTTATGTGCCTGACCTGGTGCCCTTCCCTCTTCTCCTGGGGCCAGTGAGGTGCCAGGCTGCCCCCCAAGTCTGGACTCCCCGTTGTCTGTGCCTCTGTCTGCTCCTTGCTGCCTGGCTACAGGAGGCTTTGCTGGCTGCGAGCAGATGAATGCTTCTGGCCGAGTGCTCCTTTGCGATCATGTGTTCATTTAGTGTTTTAAATGGGAATGTGTCTTTCAGAAAATTGTGCAGCGCTTAGAAGGAGAAGGCCTAAAAGATATCATTTTTACCAACTGTGCAAAGGATGAAAACATCAAGCAGGTAAGCCTTTCTCTGTGTGATGTGATATCGCTGCTTAAATTTGTTTTGTAATACATGAAATTTTGGAGAAGACCGTAGAATTGGCTTCTGTTGCTCAGGAATACAGGACCTCCTGTTCACAGCTCGAGATGATTTTTGAAGGAGCACAGAGTCACGCATTGGCGATAAGTAGTAAGAACCTTTTAGACAGGCCAGTAACTTGTTTTTCCTTTCTTTTTTTTTTTTGAGACAGGATCTCATTATGCAGTTCATGCTGGCCTTGAACTCTCTTTGTAGCCCAGGTTGGCCTTGAACTCTAAGCATTCCTGCCTTTGCTTCCTGAATGCTTGGATTACAAGCATGCGCCCATCTATTTCCAGTTGTATTTGGTAGGACTTGATGGGATACTACCTGATTTTATAGAAGATAGTTACAATGATAGCTATCTCAAAAGCACCCCAGAGGAGCCATCTTGCTTGCATGGTGGGATGAGGAGGGACAGGTTCGGACCAGCCACAGTTCACTTGGACTGGACGTGGAAGTCTCCTGTCTTAAGAAATTACAGAAGAGCCATGTTTCTGTATCAGCTAATGGATGGAATCTGTGATGAGTGGAAAAGGAGACAGTCGTTGAGCCTGATACTTGGAGGTGGCAGGAAGTGGGTTGGTGAGGGGTCTTTAGAATATGTGGCTGGTTTGTTGCAGGTCATCCCGAAGATCATTGAACTAGTTGGAAGCAGCTATCGCTACCACCGAGCAGAGGTTGGTTGGTCGGGCCCGGAGGTGGGCTGTGGGTGTTTTGGAGTCACCTCCTGTGCTGTTGACCCTGCTGCCAGAGTGCTGGGGACAGAGTCTTGTGGCTCAGCAGAAAGGCTCGGCCTTTGTCCTCATTTGTTCTGTGAGAACGGCTGGGCCAGTCCCATCAATTGGCATAACCTCTGCCCTGTCCTCCCCTTTCCCTGGGCTGTGGGCTTGAAGCTCCTTTCTTGCCTTTACAGAACATAGAGTACTGCATCATGGTGATTGGCATCCCCAATGTGGGGAAGTCCTCCCTCATCAACTCTCTGAGGAGACAGCACCTGAAGATAGGTACGCTCAGCTGGACTGCTGAGCTCCGCTTCTCCCAGTATGGAGGAGCGTGGTCGGCCTCTGTTGTTCTGACGTAGTCCTTCTATAGCTCCTGTTCTTTTCTGTTAGCAGACGGTTAATGGTGTGACTGAGGTCTGTGTGCTAGACACACATTCCTTTTACATTTTGTTTCCTTCCTTCCCTTTCCTTCTCTTCTTTGTCTTTTGTTTTCTTTCTTTCTTTTTTCTGGCACATGCCAGATTTATACTTTTCCCCTGAGCCACATCCTCAGCTCATTTTGAAATTTATTTTGAGATAGAGTCTTGCTGAATAGTTCAGGTTGGCCTTGAATTCATGTTATGGCTCACACTGGCCTTGAATTTGAGGCGATGTTCCTGCCTCAGTCTCCCAAGTTCAGGATTACAGGTGTAATTACAGGTGTACCACCATACTTTTAAATCATGTTGAACCATTATTTTTGGTGTCATACTCATCTCTCTTTTTTTTTTTTTTTTTAATTTTATTTATTTATTTGTTTGTTTGCTTGTTGTGTTTGTTTGTTTCTTTATTTATTCATTTTGTGGCTGGCTCAGCCTGCCCTGGTGGTGGCGCCGGCGCAGCATGTGGTGCCGGGGATCGAACTGCAGTCCCCGCAGTCGCCTGAGCCCTCCTAAGCAGGCGCTTTAGACCACTGAACCATCTCGCCGTCCCCTCATCTCTTTTTTTTGAGCCCTGGGCGTTTGCACTGAGTACTTAACTCAATATTTTTTTTTCTTTTGGATTTGCTAAGTTGCCTGGGCTGGGCTTAAATTTGGGATCCTTCTGCCTCAGACTACCAGAGTGCTGGGATTGTAGGTGTGCGCACCATGCTCAGCTTAGGCATCTATTTTTTTTTTAAACATTTATTTTCCTTTACCAGTGTCACTTTTTAAATTACAGTGCTGGGGATCGAACGAAGAGCTTGGTGCATGCTAGGCAAGTGCTAGGCCACGGACACACAGAAACATTTTGGAAATTTAGTGGCATTAGGTGCATTCACGGTGTCGTGCAGCCATCCCCACTGCTTGTTCCCAGACTGTTTCATCACCTCAGAGTCTGCTCTGGAAGCATGGACAGCAGTCCTGTTTCTTCCTCCCGTTCCTGGCAACCCCTATTCTACTTTTAGTCTTTGAATTTGGCCACTCAACACTGTCAGTTAGTGTACTTGTACCATATTTGTCATTTTGTGTTGGGTTTTTTTTGCACTGCATGCTGTCCTAGGTTTATCTGTGTTGGAGCTTTGTCAGGAGTTTCTCCTTTTTCAGGCTGCCTCGCATTCCTGTGTGCATTGGTACTACATCTTGCTCATCTGTGACAGGCTCTCCTGTCTCTTTACTCTTGAATTGGTTTGGGAGTAGGTTGGGCAATATCCTTGGCTCATGACTTGAGCTGGACCTCACTGAGCAACCGCAGCCTTCAGACCCAGACCCTGCTGGTCAGGCCTGCTGTGAGCGGTCCAAGAAGGCTGGTGCATCTGGGAGGGGGGCCTGGGGCTAGAGGGTGAGAGTTGGCCATTTGTTGAGCCTCTTGGCCTCTTTGCCTGAGCTTTCAAAAAGAGCCCCTGCTCTGAGTTGTTTGTGGCTGAACATGGGATGATGACAGTCTTTGGCGTTTCCATTCCATTTGCCAGATGTGCTGATCAGACCTGTATGTTTCATTCTGTGTTTTACAGCCATGTGTTAATGGACATTTAACATTCTCTTTCTGTCCTACAGGAAAAGCTGCCAGAGTAGGTGGGGCACCTGGGATCACCAGAGCTGTCTCATCCAGAATTCAGGTAGGGTCCTCGTTAGCCATGCTTGGCACACTACCCAGCACTGTGCAAGCTCCATGCCTGGAACTGCTGAGCTCCCCCTAGTGGCCCCTACTTCCAGGTGTCTTGTTTTCTCTCCACTGGTGATCCTGTGCCAGCACTGTCCTTACACAAACCTGTGGGGAAGGCAGCCGTGTTCCCCATCATAAGCCAGGATCAAGGTTAGACAGAGCTGAGTGGAGCCCACCACCCACCTTTTCCCTTTGGCTCTCCATAGGACCTGGTTCTTTTCTTTAGTTTCCAAATTAAGTGCAGATTAAATCTCGTAACAGTACTAGGGCTTGGTGAAAATGACCTTTTGGAGGGTGCTGCTGTTCTGCCAGAAGCCTGGTGTGAGGAGGTGCTCTGAGCTCAGCGGGGTGGCAGGCTGCATCAGGATGTGCTGGTGTCCTCTGCTTGCACAGGTGTCTGAGCGGCCACTGATGTTCCTGTTGGACACCCCTGGGGTGCTGGCTCCTCGGATTGAAAGTGTGGAGACAGGCTTGAAGCTATCTCTGTGTGGTGAGCTGTGTCTGGGGTGGGTGTCCCTCAGGCCTACCTTTAGGGCTCCCCTGCTAAACTGGGTGTGATCCTTAGGTACCTCAGAACTGTTACTACGTTTCCTCTGGCTGCTGCTGGACATCTGTCAAGCTTAGTGAGGGAGTAGGATGGTGTGTACTTGCTGGTCTAGCTCTGCCCTATAAAATGGCTTTTGCTCCCATACTTGACAGATGTGGGCAGAAAGAACAGGCTGCAGTGGCAAGGCACATGGCAGACAGCAGGAAACCAGGCTGGTGCTATTCTTCAGGGAGTCTCCTGAGCAGCAAAGCTGTTTTTGGCCAAGTCTGCTGAGGGTGCTCGGCAGGGGTGCAGATGCCCGCTGTCTCATGCTCAGCTCGGCCGCATGTCTTCCAGGAACAGTGTTGGATCACCTGGTTGGGGAGGAGACGATGGCCGACTACCTCCTCTTCGTTCTCAACCAGCACCGGATGTTCAGGTGAGTGCCAGTGAGCGTGGGGTGGTACTCGCTGCTCATTCGTCCCAGCCAAATGTGGCTTGATAAATATAGCATTAAGGTGTCATAAGCATACAATACTCTATATGTCACGAAAAGCGTATCATTTGCTGAACTTGACAATGAATACATATGAAACTCATAATCAAGTAAATGGGTGTTTCCCTGATGTTGTCTCTTGTAGTTAATTTTTATTTTATTTTTGGTGGTACTAGGGATTGAACTTAGTACTTTGTGCTTGCCAGGCAAGCATTTATTCCACTGAGCTAACTTCCCGGCCCCCATCTCTTGTAGTTTATATTTGCTTTGCCCTGTTCCTCCTTGTGCTCAGGCAGCTGTCTACTATGAGTCACTAGGTGTTTTCGTTTTCTAGAACTTCATATCAGAGGATTTGTACAGTATGTATCCTCTTACGCAGCTTTTCGCCCTGAGTGTGATGGTTTTGAGAGTCATCCATGTTGCTGAATATACTGGCGGCTCATTCTTCATGATAGCTGGGTAGTAATTCATTAGTTACTGCAGTTTGTTCAGCCTTTCACCTGTGGGTAGACAATGAGTTGTTTGCAGACCTTGGGTAGTATTACAAATAAAGCTTCTGGGAACAATTCATGTAGAAATATATATAATTTACTTGATACAGGGTCTCACTATGCAGCTTGGACTTGTAGTGATCCTCCTGTCTCAGCCTCCCCAGTGTTGGGATTACAGGTGTGTGCCACCACAGCCCAGTTTTGGTGGCTGGCTTGGTGTGCCCAGAATACGTAAAGAATTCCTAGAACTTAAAATTAAGAAAAAGTTAGAGATACAGCTCAGTGGTAGGGAGTATGCTTAGAACCGTGAGCTCCCCGGTTCAATCCTTAGCACTAAAAACAAAATTTCAAGTAAAATTAGATTTAAAATAACAACAACAGCACCAGCAACAACAACTAGATTTTGAAACATGGAAACCAAGATTTGAAGAGGCATTTCCCCAGAGAAAACAGATAGATGTATGTGAGCAGAGGTGGGCATGCCGTACTAGGCATTGAACCTGGGTCCTTGCACTTGCCAGGCAGGCATTAGATCACCAAGCTATCTCCCCAGCCCACTGTAGAAGTCTTTATGTGCCCTGAACTTTCATTTCTCTTCAAGAGAGTAATGGCTGGGACATGGAGTAGAGGTATGTTTTAACTGTTCAACAAACAGCTGAACTATTTTGCAAAGTACTCGTACCGTTTCATATAAACTAACAAGATGTGAGAGTTCTGGTTTCTCAGCTGGGTGTGGTGGTACATCCCTAGAATCCCAGCACTTGGGAAGCTGAGGCAGGACTGTTGTGAGTTCCGGGTCAGCCTAAGCTACATACTGAATTCAAGGCCAGTCTGAATTATAGCCAGACCTTGTCTTAGGAAAAAAAAAGAAGAAAAAGAGTTCTAGTTTCTCTATGTCCTCATTAACGCTTGGAGTGACTAGTCCAAATTTAGCCCAGCAGGTATTGGGGTGTTGTTTGACAAATGACGTTGAGCCTCTGTTAATGTACATCTGTTTTCTTTGGGGAAATGGCTCTTCAAATCTTGGTTTCCATGTTTCAAAGTCTATTTTTTTTTTTTTTTTTAATCTAACTTTATTTTATTTTGAAATTTTGCTTTTTTAGTGCTAGGGATCGAACCCTGGAGCTCATTGTTCTAAGCATACTTCCTACCACTGAGCTGTATCTCTGTCTTTTTCTTAATTCTATCTATCTATCCTATCTATCTAATCTATCTATCATCTATGTATTTTTATGTATTTAGTATAGAGTATACAAGGTTTCACTACATAGATTGGACTCTAAGTGACCCTCTTGTTTTCAGCCTCTCAAGTGCTGGGATTACAGGTACTTGCCACCATACTCAGTCTCAATTGCTGTTTCAGCGTGCCCCAGGGGTGGGGCTGGCAGGGCACATGGGATCGAACCTCAGTCCCTGTGTCTTCCTAAGCAGGCACTTTAATCTGTTGAGCTGACTGGCCCTTTTCTTAATTTTAAATTCTAGAAATTCGTTACATATTCTGGGCACAAGTCCTCAGAGATAAAAGTTTAGAAATGTTTTGTTTGACTCTGTATTGTGTTTTCTTCCTCTTAATATTGTCAGTCAAAGGACAGATACTCTTTTTTTTTTTTCGGCGGGACCAGGGTTCAAACTCACAACCTTTCACTTGCCCATGGAGCTATCTCCCCAGCCCCAAAGGCTAGATATTCTTAGTTTTCATAAACTGCAGTTTAGCAACTAGACTAGTGCTGCTGCTGCTGTCATACCTAAGAATTTGCCTAGGGGCTGGCAAGATGGTTCAGTGGTCCAAAGTACCTGCTTAGGAAAGCTTGGGCAACCACAGGGACTGCAGTTTGATCCTCAGCACCACGTGCTGTGCTAGCCCCATCCCCAGGGCAGGCTGAGCCAGCATAATACAAAAAAAAAAGAATTTGCCTAAACCCAGGTTGTCAGGTTTTCCTTTTTTGTTTTCTTCATGGGGACTGGTACTGAGCTTCAGACTTTAGACTTGGGTATCTCCCCCTCCCTCTCTCCCCCTCCCCTCCCCTCCCCCTCCCCCCTCTATATATAAAGTAAACACTGATATAGAATAGCATATATGGTATATATTTGTTTCATATATTTATTTATATCCTGCACATATATGCTTTTTGTATGTAGTACAAACTCTGAAGTTGTGTTTTTGCACACAGATAACCAGTTACTCAAGAAACATTTTAAAAAAGTATTTTTTGACTAAGTAGGTTTATTGCTACCTTTTACTTATACATAATGCTCACGTTCATCATGGGGAATTTGTATCTCTATGTGATGTATCTCGCTTTTCTTTTCTCTTCCCCCACCTTCCATTCAGTCTTTCTTCCCCTCCTTATTTATAAAAGCTTTGTTTCCATTTTTTCCTTTTCTCTTTTTTTCTTTTCCCCTTGTTTTGTTACTCTTTCCATCTGAACATTTTCTTCCTGTTTCACAATACCTATTACACATTTTGGTTCTTATGTACACTTTTAGTTTCTCACATCTGGGAATGGTATTTATACATGTGTGTCCAACTTATTTCCCTTAAGAATATGGTCTCAAAGTTGATCCATTTACATAAAAGTCAATTTATCCTTATTTATAAGAGTAGTACTCCATTGCACTAAAAACTGCTTGGTCTTTAGCCATTCATTGGTTGATGGGCATTTGGGTTATTTGCAAGATTCAGTTATTAGAAACTGCCATAAATATCAGTGTGCACATATCACTGTGGAATAGTGCTTTAAATTCTTTCAGGAAGATACCAAGAAGGGAAATAGCTCGGTCAAGTGGAACCTGTAGTTTTAAGTTTTTTAAGGAACCTCCATGCTAATTGCCACTGTGGTTGCACCAGTCTACACGCCCACTAACGGTGGAGAAGGGTTCCTTTTGCCGCACAGTCCTGCTACCACTTGTTATTGGTTGATTCTTTTTTGTTTGTTTGTTTTTGTTTTTTGTTTTGGTGCTAAGGACCAAGCCCAGGGCTTCCAGCTTGCTAGGCAGGCATTCTATTGCTGAGCCAAATCCCAACCCCTATTGATTAATTCTTGATAACAGCTATTCTTTCTGGAGTGAGATGGTGTTCCTTTCAAGAACAGCAGACAAAATTTTTTTTTCTACACCATAGGCTGTGTTTTTACCCTGTTGGTGGCTTCTTTTGCAGTACAAAAACTTGTTAATAAGATGAGATCCCACTTGTTGATTTTTTTTGTGATAGTTCCTGTGCAATTGGAGTTTTGTTTATAAAGTCTTTGCCTACACCAAAGTCTTCAAGAGTTCTACCTGTTCTATCTTTCAGCAGACTTAGTGTTCCTGTTTTTTTTAATTACTTTTAATAACAAATAACAATATAATAGTTTCAAAACACATTAATAGTACATTTGCAATAATTGACACATTGCATATTGCTGTCCTCATAATAGTTATACAGAGCACAGGGTGTAAACGTGATAAATTTTCTAATTGATACTGGTAAGGAAAGAAAGAAAAAAAAGAAAAAATTTCTTCTCTTTGAACTAAGAGGAAGTAGTTGTATACATAGTCCAATGTTCCATAATTGCAGCGGGTTACCGGTGAAACTGGCAGTGTTGAAGGCTGTTGATTTAAGCCTGTTACAGCTCATCATACTAATCTAGCTCTGTGTTTTATGCCTTGTAATTAAGCTTTTCTGCTGGGTGATCGAGGGCAAGTTAAAGCAAGACCTGAATAACAAAACTTTCATCTTTTGCATTTTCCAAGGTCAAATCTCCTCCAGATTAACTTTGGAATCATATATAGTGCTTTGTAGAACTGTTGTCATTGTCAGCCATCGGGACGAGTCACGGCCATTGCTTGACCAGTTTGCTCTCTGTGAAAGTCTGAGAGAATGTTTTCTCCCTAGGTGACTCTCCCTAGACACACTATACTTCATTTATCCCTTTCCTCTGAGGTCCCTTAATCTCCTTGAACAGAAAATTTGGGAAACCACTGAGTTATAGGATGTTATAGCACAGGTTCTCTTATGTCCTGAGTCCTCACTGACCTTGAAGGGCTAGAGCCAAAATGTTGGCTATCCTTGTAGCCCTTCTTTTTCTCCAATTTTTGGTCTGTTAACTTACATTTTCAACCCTCCAGCAGAGAAGCTTCGTGATACTATTACTCTATGACATAGGTAATTGAGCTTAACATCACTGTTTTTCTGAATGTCAAACATCTTAGACTTAGCTTGAGTTCCTGCTTTATTATTTAGATATTTGATCCATTTTGATTTTAGTTTAGTGTGTGGTGAAAGATACAGGTCTAGTTTTAATCTTTGACATGTAGAAAGCTATTTTTTTTTCCAGCATTCAAGTCATGGATTGTGATGCCCTTGCTTTATTTCTTTTTTTTTTTTTTTTTTTTTTTTTTTTTTTTTTTTTTTTTTTTTTTTTTTTTTTTTTTTTTTTTTTTTTTTTTTTTTTTTTTTTT
>PVKN010005383.1:0-30914 GCA_004027915.1 Capromys pilorides | reverse complement strand
AAAAAAAAAAAAAGAATTATTTTAATATTAATCATTTATAAATAAAAAACTAAAGTACAGGATATAGGTTTTAATGGATGAAGGCTGCAATAAACAGTCCAAATTATTTTCTTGCTTGTAAAAAAGGATAATCATAATGTCACAAAAGACTACAAACAGTAATCTCCCTCATTTCATTCATTTCACCAGTTCTTTCTCTTTTTAAAAATA
Organism: Capromys pilorides; assembly: GCA_004027915.1. NCBI lineage: Eukaryota > Metazoa > Chordata > Mammalia > Rodentia > Capromyidae > Capromys > Capromys pilorides. Next base: position 30,704 of record PVKN010005383.1, on the reverse strand, counting down.
TATTTAGTACAGGATCTACAGGGTCTCACTACATAGACTGGACTCGAAATGATTCTCCTGTTTTCAGCCTCCCAAGCATTGGGATTACAGGCGTGCACCACCATGCCCAGTCTCAATCTGTCTCAGCTTGCCCTGGGGGCAGGGCTGGCATGGCAGGCCTGGAATCAAATCCTGGCCGCTGTGCTCCCGCTAGGCAGGTGCTTTAGTCTGCTGAGCTATCTGGCCAGTCCTTTCACCAGTTATTTTTTGAACATTATGGGAAGGAAAAAGTTATTTTATTCAACTTTGGATTCTCAGTGTCAAACATGTGTAAGTGTTCAATAAATAGCTTTTACACTGTGAAGAGAGAAATAAAGCAGATGATAAAACAGAAACCATGCAGCAGTTATCGGCCTGATCTAAACAAATGCACACGTTACGCTGACTCCGATCTTACATACATCTCCACTTGATCCTTTGCTGTGGGGGATAATTCTGCCTCTGGAGAGGGGGACTCCTCCAACTTTTTGTGAATCTTCTCTTCTGTTACGAAACAAAAATTCAGAAAGATTTGTCACATCTAGTTAATAAATCCTCATTAAAAAAAAAAGTTTCTCGAGTAATTTCAATCAGAAACTAAACAAGACTATTCTTAAAAAGAAGATGCTGTGCCGGCGAGATGGCTCAGCGATCTAAAGCACCTGCTCAGGTAAGCTTAGGCAACCACTGGAACCGCGGTTCAATACCTGGCACCACATGCTGCGTCAGCCCCACCCCTAGGGCAGGCTGAGCCGGCCATAATATATATATGTGTGTGGGTGTGGGTGTGGGTGTGGGTGTGTGTATGAAAGAAGGAAAGAAAAGAAAGATGGATGGATGGATGGATGCTGGAACAATTTATCCTTTTAGTAAACATGTGCTCTCCAGTGTGCCAGGAGTGCGCTCTGGGGGCACACGCGCCCTGGCACTTACACATCAGACCAGCAGGGAAAGGTCTGTTTAGATGCCATAGATATTTTCTCACAGAATTCTGACTTTCTATTGACCCAGTTTGACTAATACTCATCTGTAAAGAAAATTCATTTCAGTTAACTGTTACTTCACACACAGAGGATAAAGGTTTGTAAAGAGCTTTATACTTTAGTTTTAGTCCACAGTTACAAACAAACAATGCCCTTAATAGGAGCCCCCCTCAAAAAAAAAAAAAAAAAAAAAAAAAAAAAAAAAAAAAAAAAAAAAAAAAAAAAAAAAAAAAAAAGGCTCAAGAAACAACAAAAATGACCACGTTGAGGGCAAGGACTCTGCTCTTTCAAATTTAACTCACTTTCCTTGGTCTTGTAGAGCCATCAGGAAATGAAGCTATCAGGATTCACATATCAAAATAACTTAGTCAGCCTGCCTATTCAAAAAAACTCAAGCCAGAGCAGAAATTCTTTCCAAACCTGAAAAAAATCAGTAAGTAATCAGTGTCTCCACTTTTGGAGGCAGTATCAGCAGGAAGATACAAGAGGGGGACAAGGATGGGGACAGAGAAAATGTGCTCCTGAGCACTGAGGCTCAAGAGGAAGACCAAGACAAAACCAACAAAAAACAACCCTCCTCCCACACCCATCTTTTGGCTCTCAGGGTGCCCAGAAACAAAGGCCCTCTTCTCTTCTGGGAGCAGGAACTCCCTGAGCGGCTGCAAAACTAGCAGAGCTTTATGAAGAAGGAGCAGTGCACAGGCCTCGGGACACACTGAGTAAAGACTTCTCAATTTTTTTCAGGCCCCAGCAGGGGCTGCAGTCTCCCCGCCTCTGCTCATGAGTGGAGGACACTCACCTTGCTCACTCTGCAGGTCTTTCAGTCTGCAGCAGAGCTCCTCCACTAAGGTCTCGATGCCAGAGCTCTGCACAACAGAAAGACCATTAGCTCACCCCAGGTAGAGAAATGAAGGCATTCATACACAAGCGTTAACACAGAGGCTTACCAATCTCTTGTCTTCCAGAAGAAACAGGTCAAACTTAAACACTAGAGTTTAAAACCTGCCACAACAAAAATGGAGTATCTATCTGAGCATGGTCCATACAAATTCAACGCAAAGAAACATCACTAAACAATTCACCCTCCTCTTTCAGGAGTGTGCAGTTAAAGAACAAGTGATTTCTTTTTTAAAATGAACTATCATGACTAAAACAAAAAGAGCTATACAGAAGTCAGTGCTGGGGATAAACGTGAAAGCTCTGCTTTCCTTTAAATGTTAGTTAGGAACGAGGTATAAACCTCTACAGAGCTGGAGCAAAATTAAGAGTGCTTGAAGAACTCGAAATTGGGAGGATAAAAATAAGAGTCCAGGTTTTACAGATAAAGTAATGCTGAAAACAGGCAAAAGTAAATAGTCTCTTACTGTGCAGACTTTACAAACTTTTGATAGTCTTGATTTCTTACAAGAAGAAAATTTATAACAAACACAAAAGGTGTATGTGTTTCATGGAACTTTTTTATTCAGTGGCAATATGTTCTATTTAAGTTGGGTTAAAATCTCTTTTGGTGGGTATAGTCAAACATGCACAGGATAACTACCCAGTCCCCTTAGCAGGCGGTGTGAAAGACTAAAAATAGAACTTTACCCCATTCACTCAGCTCAAAATGACTCAGCACAGTCCTACAGATTCCTGAATAAGAAACCCCTCAGTTATACAGTTAGAGCAGCAAGATATAGACTATGATAAAACAATTAATTGTGAACATCCACAGTTACATTCTATCCACATCATGCCATAGCTTATAACAGGAAAACAGGAAAATGGGCTAGGCCAGCGCCGCCTTTCCCTCTAAAACACTCTAAGGAGCCGCTGCGGCAGGTGCTACTCCTACACACCGGTGGACCCATAGTTCCTTTGGAGAGGGTCTGCTTACCATAATGTTCGAGGCGATGAGGACAGCAGTTATATTCCACCTCCCCAGACCCTGAACCTGACACCAGGTCAGCTGACTGCTGCATACCACTCTGCGCAGCAAGCCTGTGTAACTGTGCCTATTACCCCAGAGCTGTCTGCGGAGCAAGACACAGGACAGGACCTCCAGGGAGTTCTGAGCAAGTTATTCCCAGGACTCTGAATGGACCACTCGGAACTACCATTACAACCTAGTGACTACAGATTTTCTGTGCTCTGACTTGGAAACTACAGACACAGATATGTATTTATATATGACAGCAAATATTTTCACACATTGTTATTTACAACCTATTATTTGTATGTTTGCTTTCATATGTAAACATGTAAGTATGTATCTTCTCATGTGAAGAGCAAAGGAAACAGCTTACATCTTACTCTGTGGAAAAGCAAGTTATATAACCAGGCTTTCCCCCCTCCCCCTTAACTACTTACATCACCCCACTCGCATTTTTAAAATAATCGTAAGACCCAGGGTTACCACAGTAGTTTAAAGGGATATCAGAAACTACTGCCATACCCTGTCATATCCTGGCAGGTGTTCTAAAGTAGTAATTTAGTTAATGAGAAATTTTTGTCACCTTCCCAGTTGTGATATAACCTACTAGAGAATTTTTTAATGTTACTTTAGTAACATAACACACACATAAGGCATTCAAGAGTATTCTGAGAGCCAATAACATCTTTTTTTTTTTTTTTGCAGAATCGGGGTTTGAGGGGCCAGTGAGATGGTTCATTGGTCCAAAGCGCTGCCTTAGGCAAGCTTAGACAACCCCAGGGACCACAGTTCAATCCCCGGCCCCAAATGCTGCGCCAGCCCCACCCCCAGGGCAGGCTGAGCCGGCCATAAAAATAAATAAATAAATAAATAAATAAATAAATAAATAAATAAGCAAGCAAGCAAGCAAGCAAGCAAGCAAGCAAGCAAAAAAAGAATCGGGGATCGAACTCATCAGGACCTTGCAATTGCCAGGCAGGCACTTGTGCCTCTGAGCTATCTCCCTGGCCCCTCTAATAACATCTTAAGAAATAAATGAACATTAGCCAGTGATGTAGCTCAGTGGCACAAGAACCTGCCTGCAAGCACAGGGTCCTGAGTTTGAGTCCTGCTACAAAAAAAAAAAAAGAAATGTAGTACCTGTATTCTGTGATAATCTCATAGCACTGAGGCTGGGCTGGAGACAGTGCTGACACTCTGTGACTGAACTCAGCCATGCTTCACCTGTGATAAAGGCCACCCCTTGCAAGTACCCGGAAAACACCACAAATCAAAGAGCACTCTAAGATTCAAGTGGGAACACCCCAGGTCTGCAACATGGCTGGCCCCACATAGAGTCCAGTGTTCAGGTGCTCAGAGAGCAGTTTTCAGAGGCCCAGCCAGCGAGGCACTGGCCTGCTACAAAGTGCTTCACCCAGTGGACAGTGGTTACTATCCTCTCCCACCTGCCAGGCTGGGTACAGAACAAAGCCTGCCCTCCTGGGGTTCTGGGGCCAGGAGCTCGGCAATGGTCTCGAGTTCTCACTCTGCTACCCTCGGGGCAGCAGAGGACTGTGCGGCAGTCGCTTCTTCCCACCTAGGAGGCCAGCAGCTTCCCTGAGACTCACCTGGGCAAGCACATGTGTCACATATTCTTCTGATCTAGAACCTTGGCCACTTAAATGTTGGAGTCATTTCCAGATTTTGTGTGTCTTTCATTTTCTTTTCTTTTTTTGCGGGACTGGGGTTTAAACTCACGACCTTGCACTTGCCAGGCAGGCACTTGTGCCATGGAGCTGTCTCCCCAGCCCCCTTCATTTTCAGTTTTGAATTTATTCCTTCAAAAATCCCTCTGATTTCTGTGACTTGAACTTGAACAAGAGCAGGAAGAATGAAAGGTGCCCGAATGCAGCAGTCAAAGTCCCTCTGTTCTGCTGGACTCCCGGACAGGCTCCTGTCCAAGCTGCACTGAACTCCTGTGTCACTCTGCCTCCCACAGCTTAAAGACTTTGGAGCTGGGGGAGATGAAGCCCGGGTCCTTGTATTTCTGCAGATTCTTATTGTTCCTTGAAAAACCCCTCTCATGTCCCACCGCATAATCCTCAGTGATTCTCTATCCACTCCATGCATCCCATCTTTGGCAACTGCTGACTGTAGATCAGCAAAAAAGGAAGAGAGCCCACTGGCTTCACCACACCACCTGGCTTCCCACACACCAGGCCCCCGTGGCTTCCTCACAATGCACTTACTGGCCAGGACAATCTCCCCTCCCCCATGAAGCCACTTGGTCCTCCCTAGCTCACACGCGACACCCAGCTCCACTGACACACAGCATGTAGAGAGACCTGGGTAGGAGTGAACAATATGACCCCACACCAACCAGGTGCCTGGCATGGTCTCAGTCTCCACAGCTGGCAGGTGATGCTAATAACTGTGGACACAGCTCCCCAGAGTTGCCTATGGGGCTCACTGTTCTGTTCTCATCACCCTTCTCTCTCCTATTCACCTTCACCTTGTCTTTCTGTCCCACTTCCCACAAGCTCTTTTTCAGCTGTACACCCCACATCTTCTACTGCATTATTTACATGTGTTACCATGTTTAGAATTTTCAAGGGACTGAGCTGTGCATGGTGGCACACGCCTATAGTCCCAGCACTTGGGAAGCTGAGGCAGGCGGATCGGTGTGAGTTCGAGACCAGACTGGGCTACAAAAGTGAGTTCAAGGCCAGCCTGAACTGCATAGAGACCATCTCAAAAAAGACAAAAAAAAAAAAAAAAAAAAAAAAGAATTTTCAAGGGATCACCTTGCCCTTTGTGTCTTAACAGCAACCTCTTTGCTACAGAGAAGTGTTCTACTCTTTGCTGGAAACCTACGTGTCTCTGCCTAGTAACAAGCAGCAAAAAGGGACAGGGAGTCACCACTGATTCCCCAACCTTCCTTCAGTCCCCAGATACTCTCAGGTTCCCTGCAAGGACACCAGAGTCTGGAGGCCCAGAACCTGTGTCTCCAATTTCCCACCAAGTGACTGGCAGAGGCAGGCCTGTGTGCTTCTGGTCCTCAACTGTGTCTCCCTGTGCTGGGCTCTGGAGAAAGCTCCTCCCACACGGGCTGGGATTCAATACCACAGGTTTGCTGGAGGCCCCAGCTCTCCTGGAACACTGGGTCCTAGGCTCTGTGTAGGCTGCGCAGCGTGCTGTGGGGAGAGCAAGCCGCCATCCCACTGCGGTGGCACAGACCACACACTGTGCAGCACCAGCCCCCGGCTGGGCTCAGCATGGAGGGGGGCTGACCTGGCCTCCACACCCTGCCTTGCACACAGAGCTCTTTTTAGTTTTTTCAGAACTTAGAATAGTTCCTAAAGAGTGGCTCCACACCAGCTAGGTACGGAAGGAAAGGCTAAAAATACAAGGGACTGGCAGAGGCAGTCCTCTTGCCTCTGGTCCTGAACTTTGTCTCTCGCTGTGCTGGGCGAAAAAATACACCACAGGGCAAAGCATCAATGCCACTTTTTTCTTTTTAAACAATTTTATTTATATTATGGTCAGCTCAGCCTGCTCTGGGGATAGGGTTGGCACAGCACACAGTGCTGGGCATCGAACCGTTGTCCCTGAGGTTGCCTAAGCTTGCTTAAGCAGGCGCTTTAAACCGCTGAGCTATCTCATCAGCCCAATGCCACTGTTTAGTGATTAGCTTCTTAAATCCTTGTAAAATCTAGAACAGCACTAATGTTAATATGGAGCCAGTGACCAAAGAGCAGTGAGTGAGGGGACTGAGAATACCAGCCAAGGTCTGCAAACTGCTATCTTCAGAGGCCAGGGCAGTAATGCCGTTTTAAAACCCCAAACCCCAGTCAAACAGTTACTTCTGCCAAGATCCTGCATAAGGTTTGATCCCCACTCCTCAACACTGGAGGAACCACAGAAGCTAGCGCATCTCCAGCTCTTCTGTACTTCTGCTCTGAGACAATGACCCAGAAAAGGAGAGCGGCGCATCAGCTGCAAGTCCTCGTGTGTGCCCTGGTACAGATGAGATCCTCCTCAAAAGGGCAAAGTTGTCACCAGAAGCAGAGTCACCTAATACACACGACGGCAAATTGGCATGAGCAGACTTTAGGAAACTCTTCCTGCCTGCCTGTCCAAGGAGTGAAGGAAGGTGGACAAAATGTGATCTGGATGAGCCTGAAGCTGTGTGAGCCTGGACAAGTCACACAACTTGCCTGAGCCTCCATCTTGCCCACAGAGAAAAGCCCCTCAGCTTGAAGATCTCCCCCTCCCCTTTCACCCTGGCACATCTGTTCAATTCTTTAACTCGCACAGACAAGTGAGGCCTCCTTCCACGGGCAAGGCAGTACCCCCTCCATCCAGATTTCCCACTGCTCTGGGCCTGGGAGCAAGGAAAGCTCTGCACAGATGCGCTCTTCCCACCTCACTGGGGCCGTGGTCTTTGAAGCATAGTTTAAACCAGATTTTTTTTTTAATGAAATAAGGAGCTGGGGATGTGGCTCAGTGGTAGAATTCTTGCCTTGCGTGCACCACACCTTGGATTCAACCCCCAGCATCAAAAAAGAAGAAAAAATAAAATTTCCTAACAAAAGGGGCATGATTAGCTTCAATGTAGTTATCTAGGCAAATAAGATATAGACAAAGAGTCTCTCTGGAAAAAACATATTATAGCACAAAACTTTCTTTAATTATTACAATAGGTCTTATTTAATTTCTTGTTCGTTGTGAGACAAAGTTTTGCTATGTAGTTAAGGCTAGCACCGAACTAATGGAGATCCTTTTGCCTCAGCCTCTCACCATGCCCAGCTCAAACATACGTCTTTTCCTTTTTTGGGGGGGTCCTTTTTCAGACAGGGTCTCGTCATGCAGTATAGCTGGCCTGGAACTCACTTAGTGGCCCAAGTGGTCTTTTTTTTTTTTTAAATTTTATTTATTTATTTATTTATTTGCTTGTTGTGTTTGTTTGTTTCTTTATTTATTCATTTTGTGGCTGGCTCAGCCTGCCCTGGTGGTGGCGCTGGCGCAGCATGTGGTGCCGGGGATCAAACTGCAGTCCCCGCAGTTGCCTGAGCCCTCCTAAGCAGGCGCTTTAGACCACTGAACCATCCTGCCGGCCCCCCAAGTGGTCTTGAACTCACAATAATTCTCCTGTCTCAGCATCCCAAGCACTGGGATTACAGACATGCATCACCATGCCCAGCCACAGATACATCTTTAAAAGAAGATTCAATACAGAGAGTTTAAGAACACATCAAGCAACACATACCTATATGCACCTGTGAGCAGTGTTTGGTAAAAGTATAAAAATAGGCATGGAAAAGACATCAAGTCTATGCCGGCCCTGCCCCCGGGGTGCCCTGAGAGGCCTTTGAGACTGGCTTGGTGGCACGAGCCTGGAATCCCAGCTCTTGGGAGGCTGTAAACAGGCGGATCACTACGAGTCTAATCTGGTAGTGAGACCCTAAACATCCTGTAAATCTTTCTCTAAAATAAAAGTAAAAAATAAAAAATAAAAATAAAAAGCCACCAAGTCTGATGAGTAGGAGCCCAGAGAAAAGGGCAGGCTTCCCGAGGCCAGGCCTGCTGCAGCCCCTCAGCTGTGACCACTGGCTGCTTTTCGGGGTCTGGCCTGAGGGGTGCAGGGAGTGTCACCTCTCACAAGGTCCTCTTACTCAGGGTAAGGGTTCAGCAGCTGCTACTTGGTATGTTATTGTTTTGATGCTCTCATTACCTAGACCTGGGGTAGAGGTCAACAGGCCAAGAGACAATACATACAGGCAGGCAGGCCTCAAAGCACTCTGCAACGGGATGCTCTCTGCATGGCTCCTGTAGCTGTATCTCTGGATGCCACACAACCACATGTACAAAAGACGAAGGAGCAAAGGTGCACTCTGCACCTACACCAGCAAAAGAACTCTATTCAGCGGAGACGGTGGCATTCAACTGCAATGCTAGCTGAGGCCTGTACATCAGGATTAAGGCCAGCCTGAGTAACAAACTGATAGTCACAAAGACACTTTTAGAGAACAGCCTACACTCAACTGCAATAATCACACCACACAGGCGTGTAGAAGAAAAGCACTTATCTCAATTGAAAAGATCACACAGTGGCCAAATAGCCCAGCAGTCTAAGGTGGCAAGCTCAGGCCCAGGGTTTGATCCCCCTTGTGCTGGGCATGCTGAGACAGTGATTGAGACTGGGCGTGGTGGCACTTGCCTGTAATTCCAACACTTGGGAGGCTGAAAACAGTAGGATCACTTCAAGTCCAACCTCTATAGTGAGACCCTGTAGACCCTGCACTAAATACATTTAAGAAAGAAAGAAAGTCGCACTCCTTAACCTCCTATAACTGAGGTCCCTCTGCCTGCAGTGCTGTCCTCTGTGCCATCGGCATTTGGGTCTACTAGATACCAACTTGTGCGCAGGGTCTCCTTGTGGTTGCTAGTGGTGGGAAGTGTACTGTGTGGAGCTAAGGGGGGCACTGGACTGGGTGGGAGAACACAATGCACTATTATCAACTTTGGACATATTTAAGGAATGAACAACATATTCATAGGCAAGCATTCCCATGTCAATAAAATGATAAAATAGGCCATGGATATAGCTCAGTGGCACAAGTGCCAGCCTGGCAAGTGTAAGGTCCCCCCAGTAATAAAAATAAAATAAAATAAAATAAATTTCCTGGTGGCACATGCCTGTAATCCTGGCGCACAGGAAGCTGAGGCAAAAGAGTCTTGTGAGTTCAATACCAGCCTGGGCTATAACGTGAGCTCAAAGGCAGCCTGCGCTGCATAGCAAGACCCTGTCTCAAAAAGAAAAACATAATAAACTAAACTTTTGCATTGTGATTTCCCATGTAGGTCTTCCTTGAACCTCTTTCTATGAAGCCAAAAAGATTCTTCAAGGAAGATCTACACTTTTAAGTCACCACATCAGTTCTCCATATTGCTATAAACACGATTAAAAGTTTGGATGGGTATGGTACCATACGTCTACGATTGCAGCATTCAGGAGGCTGAAAGAGAAGGATTTCCAGGACCTTCAGGGCAGCCATGGGTGACATAGTAAGTTCACAGCCAGCCTAAACTACACAGCAAGACCCTATCTCAGAAACCCAGAGAAACAAAACCAAGGTTCAGTCAGTTCTTTCCACTGCATACCAGAAGTTAGTTTATACAGCCTTCAAACTGAAGCCCAAAGCAAAGCAGGTAGCTGCAAAGCAGGTCGGACTCTCCTTCCGAGCTCCCTGAACACCTACAGACACCTGCTACACTCATTTCCTCAGGCAATGTGGATTTGGTAAGATTAGAAAAAAGCAGTGATTTTTTTTTTTTTAATTTTATGTATTTGGTACAGGGTCTCACTATACAGCTTGGACTCACAGTGATACTCCTATTTCAGCCTTCCCAGCATCGGGGCCACCATGCTCATTCATGGTGATTGGCTCAGCACACCCAAGGAGATCGAACCCCAAAGAGTCCTTGTACTTGCTTAGGCAGGCTCTTCGACTACTGGGTACTTGGCATGACTATTTCATAAAATGAGAAAGAAAGAGAAATACAGGATGAGTGTGTTTTACTGGGGGTTGAAATAAAGTTCTCCCTGTGCCAGCCAGGCTTAAGAAAGCACTTTCCAAAGTGATGAGATAAGGACGCAAAGGCTTCTGCAAGCCACCCTTGAGCTGGATTCTCAGCACATGGCAGGCCTAGCTAGCTGGCTGGCCTCAGACACAGAGAACAGGCTATGGGGGCTAAGGCTCCACACCCCCAGGGTGGCCACAGCTGCTCTTTGCTCAGCTAAGCATGGGGTCACTGCTCAGCAACTTTGGGCCAAAGAAGAAATAACACACTTCCCTAGCTTCCCTAGACTGAATCTGCTCTCCTCTTATTTTCCTCCCAACAATGACTCAGCAGCTTCTTTGGGCTCTGCGCAAAAGAACTCCCTGCTTGAACTCTCCCTCCTCAAGACCATCTGCCCTCTGCGTTCCTTTCAAAGCTCCTAGTTACACTGCCAGTCCCCTCCTTCAGTGTTGCCAAGAGGGCACTTTTAGGTCCCTGCCCAGCCTCACCCTCTTGGCAGGCAGCCCCTCACTCCCAACCCTGCCCCTCACGCCACCAACGTAGATTTCTCTTTGGCCAAATGGGTGTGAGTGTGGAAGTCAGTGGTGAGACTGGGCTGCGGCTGGCTTGGCCTTTTCCATGCAACTGCTAAAAACAGCCCAACCGAAGGACAAGGAGGCACCCAGAAGCAAATGGCAGACTGGGGTCACTAGAGACAGTGACCCCTGCTCAGGTGTCTCCTGAGGCCACACTTCCAGTCCTTGGTTCCAGTGCAACAGCTCCAGTTTCTGTGTGCCTGGTTTCTTGGAGGAACAATTACGTTCCTGCTTGTGCTAATTACCTGACAGTGCTGCCAAAGCAGAAACTTTCACATTCCTGTGCAACACTGTATGAGACAGGAGCTTTGGGGGACCTATACATTAAAAGGGAAAGGATGGAGAGAGAGAAAGCCAAGAAAGGAAAAGGATCTGGTGGAAAGGAAAGTTCTTCAGAAAGAGTGTGGCTTCGGAGGCCTGTAATCTCAGCACACGCCAAAGGCTAGGGCAGAATTCCAAGTCCAAGCAGATCCAGGGCAACTGAGGCCTAAAATTTAGCAAGACCCTGTCTCCAAAAAAAAAAAAAAGGTTGGTGATGTAATTCAGTGCTATGGCCCTGCAATCAATCTCTAATACAAATAAATAACAAGAAAAAATTATTTTTTTACTCAGTTCAATAGAAATTTAAGAACTTCCATGCGATAGGCACACATCCTGCTAGACACAAGGACATTAAAAAAAAAAAAAGACAGGTAACGCACAGTCCTTGGCAGATACTCAGGCTGTGCCCATAGTTGCACAGGGCCAGGAGTGAGGCGGTTTTAGGCTGGAGACCAGGCAGGCTGTGCAGAGCGTAGCAGGTGGCACCAGACAGAGTACACTTGGCCCATCACCACAGGAAGCGAGGCCAGCACCCACCCTGGACTTTCTCAGGAGGTCAGTACCTACAAGTCAGGACCCACGACCTCATCTGGCATCATAAGTGCACGAATACCACACTCAGACCAAAACCATTTTTAAATACTTCTGAAGATATCACATCTCAGTTATGATTTTTTTGTTTTTAGCGGGGGGTTTTAGAGGCAGGGCTTTGCTAAGCAGTACACATTGGCCTTAAACTCACTTTGCAGCCCAGGCTGGCCTCAAAAGCACAGTGATCCTCCTGCCTCAGCCTCTCTAGTACTGGCATTATAGGCATGCATCACCACACTAGGCTAGTGATGATTTACAGCAGTAAGGGGCCGGCGAGATGGTTCAGTGGTCTAAAGCGCCTGCTTGGGAGGGCTCAGGCAACTGCGGGGACTGCAGTTCGATCCCCGCACCACATGCTGCGCCAGCGCCACCACCAGGGCAGGCTGAGCCAGCCACAAAATGAATAAATAAAGAAACAAACAAACACAACAAGCAAACAAATAAATAAATAAATAAAAAATAAAAAAGCAGTAAGATGGCTGGGGACATAGCTCAGTGACATGAGCACCTGCCTGGCACATGCAAGTTTCTGAGTCCAATTCTCAGTACCAAAAAAAAGCAATAATTCATCATATTACTTTAGATAGGTGATCTAATTCTAAAATTACTTTAAGACACTAAAAACATGAGAAATATTTTATATAAAATATTAAGGAGGAAAAAGTTAAAGAAATATTAAGGAGGAATAAAATCATGACTACATCTTACCTCTTTTGTGGTACTGGGGATAGAACTTGGGACATTACACTTGCCAGGCAGATGCTTACGCCACTGAGCTATCTCCCCAGTATAATAACATTTTCTTAAAGACAAAAACTACAACTGAAAAACAAATATACTGCTTTGCTGGAAATGTATCCAAAATAAATAGTACACACCACGGAAGGAACCATGGGGGAACAGGGAAATCACACATACATTACTCCAGCTCGGGAGCCAGCTGAGTATCTAGCAGTGATCATCTAATGCTGCTGCTGCAAGAATACTATTTGGTGAAATAAAATTTAGACACTAAAAAGAATAGACAAAGTAATAACAGAACAAAATATAATACAACATTAAATTGAAAAGGTACCTCCAAAAAATGTTTTGCGAAAAAAATATTAAACATTTCATGAAAGAAAATTAAAATGTTTACAGTTCAGTGTAAGGTAAGGAGTAGGCAACTGCCAGGCTTTTCTGGTCAAGTTGTTGTAACTATAAGCCTTCCTAAAGCACACCTCTCTTCTTCCTTTTGTCAGAAGTAAAGATAAACTTACTTCATCAGAAGCAGATCGAAGACACTGGACAGCAGCCTGCTTTTTCATTTCCTCTAGAGTTAGATCGGAACACTTCTTCTTACTCTTTCCCCATTTTTTATAAGCTCCTTTCTCCCAGCCCAGGAAGATGTCATTCTCCTGCAACAAGATCACAATACATTGGAGGATGAGGAATCGTAGCCCCAAGAGCTTCTGTTTCCCTAATTTATACATACAGTTCTCTGCCCAAGACTTATAACGCAGCACATGCTAAGCTTGGTGTGGGAGCATACACTTGTAATCCCAGTACGCGGGGAGGCTGAAAAGTGCACCCGAGCCCTGGCAACTTACTGGGATTCTGTCTCAAACTAAAAGTTTTTTTAAAAGGCTGGGGATGTAGCTCAATGTGAACACTATAGGGCCAGTGAGATAGCTCAGCAGACTAAGTGCCTGCTTAGGCAAGCTCAGGGACCAGGGTTCCATCCTTGGCACCACAGGCCACACCAGGCCACAGCCCCATGCTAAGCGGGCCACCCAGACCAGGCATGGTGGTGCACACCTATAATCCTAGCACAATGGGGAGGCTGTAGCCAGGAGAATCACTACAAGTTGAGTCTGAGCTGTGTAGTAAGACCCTATACCGAATACATTTAAAAGAATTTTAATCCCCAATACTGCAATCAATCAATCACTCTAAAATAAAGGACACATTAATTAAGAAAACACAGAACATTCTCAATCACACCACTTCAAAAGAATCCATTTGTTTGGTATTTATTATAGTATCTTTTTTTTTTTTTTTTTTTGGTTTTTGAGATAGGATCTTGCTATGTAGTTCAGGCTGATCTTGAACTCACTTCTGCAGCCCAGGCTGGTCTTACAGGCTTAAGTTTGATCATTTATGTTTATTTTTTGGGATAGGGCTCAAACTTGCATTGATCCTGCTGCCTCAGCCTCCCAAGCACTGAGCTTACTGGCTTGATCACATACATTTAGAATGAACACATATAGTAAATAGTAAACAATTCAGATGTCTGCATAAATGTAAATAAAACATGTATGTCAGCATAAATTCTATAAACTATAAAATTAAATATCCTTTCTTTTTTTTTTTAAATTTTTTATTTATTTATTTATTTGTTTGCTTGTTGTGTTTGTTTGTTTCTTTTTATTTATTCATTTTGTGGCTGGCTCAGCCTGCCCTGGTGGTGGTGCTGGCGCAGTATGTGGTGCCGGGGATCGAACTGCAGTCCCTGCAGTTGCCTGAGCCCTCCTAAGCAGGCGCTTTAGACCACTGAACCATCTTGCCGGCCCCAATATCCTTTCTTCTGTAATTCTTATTCTCCAATAATGAGTTATTTGTGACCAGCCAAATAGCTCAGTGGAAGACAGAGCATAGTGGTGCACGCCTGCAATCCCAGCACTTGGGAGGCTGAGACAGGAGGATCAATGCGAGTTCAAGACCAACCTGAGGTACAAAAGTGAGCAAAACCAGCCTAAACTGCACAGGAGACCCTGTCTTAAAAAGACAAAACAAAGTATGTGGTGCTGAGGATGGAACCCCGGTCCCTGTGCTTGCCTGACCAGGCACTTAGTCCCATGAACTATATCACCGGCCCATGTTTTTTCTTATATAAGAAACCAACTAACCAACCAAATGCATAAATAAGATGACAGAAAATCAGGAGGTTAAATTTCTGGAGATGGGGGAAAAGCAATCAGTTGGAGCTCACAGGATGGGAGTAGAGGGGTGGAGATGTGTCATGAGACTGAGATTGATTATGATGTTAATTGCATGTACCAAATTCCAAACAAACTCCATCATTAACATTATGTAACATGGCCCCAGGGAGGTAGCTCTGTGGCATATGTGCCTGCACGGCAAGCATAAATAAAGTCTTGAGTTTGATCCCCAGTAGCAAAAAAAAAAAAAAAAAAAAAAAAAAAAAAAAAAAAAAAAAAAAAAAAAAAAAAAAAGTATAATACAATACACAGCAAGCTAGGTGTGGTGATGCACACCTGCAATCCCAGCGCTAGGGAGGCTGAGACAGGAGGATCACTACAAGTCTGAGACCCTGTACCAAACACATAAATAGGGGACGAGATAGCTCAGCAGTCCAAGTATGAGCTTAGGGCCAGAGAGATAGCTCAGTGGAATAAGTGCTTGCCTGGCAAGCACAAGTGAGCTCAATTACTGGTACAGCAACAAATAAATAAATAAATAAATATTTATATTTATAATATAAATATAAAAAATAAATACATAAAAATAAATATGAGCTTAGGCAAAGCATACAATTCCTAGTATCACATGCTATGCCAGCCCCTCCCCCAGGGCGGGTTGAGACAGCTATAAAAAATGAAAATAGAAAAAAGTATACATGTATCAAATACATAAAAGATTAAAAAACAAAAACAAAACCTGAGGGGGCTGGGGAAACGGCTCTGAGGCACAAGTACCTGCCTGGCAAGTGCAAGGTCATGAGTTTGAACACTGGTCCCGCAAAAAAAAAAAAAAAAAAAAAACCTAAAGGTTAAAAAAGGTATAATAAACATCACTATTATGTAACAGTAAAGCAAAAAAGAAAGAATTATGAGTCAAATGTTAGCTCTTACGTTTAATCTGTTGGTAATTACAGTAGCTTTTTCCAATCACTTTGCAATTTATGGGAGCTCTAATATTTTCACATTCTTGACAATATTTGTGACTGTTCATGATATTTTGATTTTGATGTTGGTATAGCTGTGGTACACCTATACTTGGTACAGTCATCACCCCATATCATTAAAGACATTTACATATCCACTTTTAACAATTTCTACTCAAACCTACTGCCCAATTTAAAAATGGATTTTCTTTCTATTGTTGAGCTGTATTAATTCTTAATCTGAATATGTGGCAATTATCAGATATACACTTTGTAAATTTTTGTCCTACTGTATGCTGTCTTCTCCTCAAGCATAAGCTGCAATTTTGATAAACTCTAATAATGTATTCTTAACTTCTTTAGCTGCTTAAGCTTTTGACACCTACAAAGTCACTCAGAATTCAAGTTATGAAGCTATATCCCTACATAGTCATCTAAGAGTTCTATAGTTTTAGTTCTTACATTAAGTTTCTGGTCCACTTTGAATTACTCTATGTGGTACAAGACAGGGACTCAACTTCAATACTATTTTCTTCCCACTGAATAGTTTTCCTGGAAACCATATGACTACAAAGGTAGGCTTGTTTCTGCACCTTAAATTCTATTTCTCTCATTGTGTTATTCATCTAGTCATCTATTGGTATCAAACAGTCTTAATTACTGGAACCTTGTAGGGTGTTTAGAAATTGGGAAGTATGAGGCCTGTAATGGTGCTCTCCTTCTTTCAAGATCTGGAGAAAGTGGAGTCCCATGCATTTCCCACATGTATTTTAGGATTGCCTGTCAATTTCTGCAATAAAGATAGCTTGGATTCTGACATGGATTGTGCTGAAGGTGTGGATAATTTGGGGGAGTACCGCCATCCTAATGACATTAAGCTGCCCTGTCATGAACATGGGATGTTTATCTACTTATTTAGGTCTTCCTTGACTTATTTCAATGATGTTTTATAGTTTTCAGTGCTTAAATTCTACACTGCTTTTTGCTAAATTACTCCTAAGTACCTTATTCTTTTTTTTACACTACTATAATTGAAATTGTTTTCATTATTTAATTCCTTAGGATTTTCTACACACAAGATAGTCATAATGGTTAAAGTAGTCTTACTTCTTTGTAACCTGGGTGTCTTTTACTTCTTTTTCCTATCTAACAACAAGAGACATCTCTTTACCCAGATACGGCCAAATAGTGATATGAATCCACAAGTACGAGTTAAAAATATTAACTGCTCATGAAGCATTCACAGAATTGAGTCCTAATCCCTTACAAGTGAAAGTTAGGTGGAACTTTAACTGAATAAGAAAACCGGTATTATGATAAATAAAATTTTCTTTGAGCCAGCCAGATAGCTCAGCACCTGCTTCAGCAGATTGTAAAGGCCAAGGTTCATGTCCAGCATGCATGCTGTGCTGGCCTGGGCCCACCCCCAGGGCACACTGAGAAGGTGATTGAGACGGGACATGGCGGCAAGCACCTACAATCCCAGTGATTTGGGAGGCTGAAAACAGGAGGATCACTAGGAGTTCAATCTACATTGTGAGACCCTGTACACCCTGTAGACCCTGTCCTAAATTCATTAAAAAAATAATAAAAAAAAAAAAATTAAAATGTTTTCTTTATATCAAGGTTTAAAAAAGGCTGCTGGAACTACACCTTGAGCTTAACATACAAGCTATAAATCTGTGTAGAACTTGAGATTTCTTATTTTAACTTCTGAAAAAAATGACATGTGCAGCTGGGGATATAGCTCAGCAGCTTAAGCGCCTGTCTGGCAAACCCAAGATCCCAAGTTCATCCTTAGTACCATAGGGAGAAAAAAAAAATAACAACATGTATAAAGCACGTTGGTACTTTCTATGATTTAAACAACTGTTAAAATGACTTCATAGCATTATAAATTTTGCAAACAAGTGTTGGTTTATCTTGCAAACATTAGGTTGAATATATTATAAAGCATGAGTAACTGCAATAAAATCAACACAAACAATAGCACACGATATACACTTTTCTGCACTATTCTCACTCTATTTTTTTCTGGCTTCCTGGGCTGTGCTGATGAGTCATGCTTTGTTAATGAACTAACTAGACTAACCTAATAATCACACTTTAAAGAGCACAGTATAAAAGATCCAAGATATGTCTATTATCTTTTTAGTCTCCTGTGCTGTGCTAAAAATCAACTTCCCCATAAATATCAAATATGAGGCACACACCGGAAAGTTACTAAGAAAATCAAACATAGGTTTCCAAAGTCCATATCTTAACAGAGCACAAGTATTAAGAATAGAAGCAGGTATGCAAAAGAACTCCCCATTGTGACAGTCTATTTATACCAGGTATTTTCTAGGCACTACTGTAAGGTAACATAAGGCTACGGTTTTGATTGACTCATGCTGTCTTCTACCAAAAGAGGAGATTGGGAACTGGAGGAAGAAAAAGAACACGACATTCTAAAATGCAGCTGGCACTGCTGACGTCTGCTGCTGTTGCTGCTGCTGCTGCTGCTGCTGCTGGCTGTGCCCACTCACCCCTCCCTCCCACACCTTCCTGTTCACAGCCTCCTGAGTAACAAAGACCTGATGTGTCTGAATGGGATTCACACCAACCCCTCCCGCAGGCCCTCACTGCTGAAGGCAAAGAAAGCATATCTCACCATTTAGCCACAAAGATCAACTCAGACCCCAAAGTGGTCAAAATGAGTATGTCGCAGTTTTTAACAGAAAAACAGGGAATGATTCTTCAAATAGTGTGCAACAAGAGGTGCCAGAAATGTGCCCGCTGCCACCACGCCTACTCTGCACAGAGAAAATTTGAATTCAAGCAGAAAAGAGGTGGGAGACAGAGCAAAATCTCTAAGGACACTGTGAAGCCTAAATCAAAGCAGATGAAGCCAGCACTTCCAGACCTTCAGCTATGTATCAACACTGCCACTCCTGCCATTCAGGCTGATTTTTAGGTTGTATGTGAATGAACAGCCCAGCCAAATTCCGAGGAGAGGATACAGTGATAAACCCACTGCATTACACTGCTTGGGAGGATTGTTATCTACTCCTGCGAACGAGACATCCCAGCCAAACAAGCACACTTTCAGGCTAACTCTAGCCACCTTTTCTGCCTAGGTCTTCCCCAAGGGGGGAGTTTCTTTGTTGACCTCCCTGTGGCAGTGGACAACATCACACTGACCCACACTGCCATGGGGCAGGTTGAAGGCCTTTCTTTGTTTTGAGGACTACGATGTAAACTCCTATGACAGCACAGGTTTTTCAGTGCCGCTTCCTGTAGGTCTCCCCTTGCTGTGACCTTGGACACCTGAGCCCTCTGTCTTCCTTCAAGAGTGCCCACTGCTACCTTCTGGAGTTCCTCCTGTGACTGTCCCTTGCTCTGCCCAGCACTGTGGCTTCAGATCCTTAAACCACAAATCAGTGAGCGGTCCTCAGTGGTCCCTCAGTATATGGTGGTTGTGCCAGGCATGTGTTGGCTGCCTTTTCAAATAAAAAAGCACAAATATGAAGTTTTAAAAAGTAACATTAAAAAGGGGGAGGGGACTGGTGAGATAGCTCAGCAGTCAAAAGCATCTACTTCGGCAAGTTTAGGCAACAGTAGGGACCGCAATTCGATTCCCAGCACCACATGCTGTGCCAGCCCCACTCCCAGGGCAGGCTGAGCTGGCCATAATATAAGTAAGTAAGTAAGTAAATAAATAGATAAATAAATAAATTTTTTTAAAGTAATATTTAGGGGCCGGGCAGATAACTCAGGGGGCACAAGTACCTGCCTGGCAAGTGCAATGTCCTGAGTCTGATCCCCAGTTCCATGCAAAAAAAAAAAGGTAATATTTATATTCAAAATATCTTCATTCTACAAAAGTATTTATATATAGAAAATTTAGCCAGGTGTGGTAGCTCACGCCTATAATCCCAGCACTTGGGAGGCTGAGGCAGGAAGATTGGTATGAGTTTGAAACCAGCTTGGGTTACAAAAGTGAGCTCACAGTCAGCTTGAACTACATAGTGAGACCCTGTCTCCAAAGACATAAATAAATAAATAAATAAATAAATAAATAAATAAATAAATAACACTATAAAAAATAAAATATTTAAATATCTTGGGAAGTGTGCTGACGTGTTTATGCACCCAGCACTAACTTCTGACATTATTTTCATAGTCCTTAGATACAAAAGCCGATGCATTTTCTCCTAATACAAGTGTTTCTAAAAGGCATTGTTCAATCACACTAAAGCAACAAAAAGCCAGGTTTGGTGGCATGTGGCTATAGTACGAACACTCTGGGAGGCTGAGGCACAAGGATTGGGATTGAGCTCAGTCTGGCCATCAGGGTAGACTCCATATCAACATAAGGAAACAGATGTGACAGCTCGGAGTGAAGGCTATGGTTCAATCTCCAGGAACAAAACAAAAGACCAAGGCAATAGAGAAAGAGCTCCCAAACAGGGCGTGGTAGCACACACCTATCATCCCAGCACTCAAGAGGCTGGGGCATGAGGACTGCTGTGTGGGTCAGGGTCACACATTCATGACAGCTGGAAGCAAGCAGCCCAGAGCACCAGGTGGTAACCTGAGATCTTTTGCAACCAATGGTTTAGGCAGGGCCAGGCTGGGCTACAAAGTGAGTTCAAAGTCAGTCTGAACTGCACAGCGAGATCCTGTCTGGAAGACAAAAAAAAAAAAAAAAAAAAGGGAAAGAAAGAGGAGAGGTCCCAATTCTTAAACTCTGTGTTATTTTGTGTTTTTTCTCTTTGGAAAACTATAACCTCCCCCTTTACACTGCTTGGTTTTGAGCAAGTGGCAGCTCTACCACCAGGAGGAAGAGGACGGACGATAAACCACTTGCTGCAAAAGGTCTCAGGTTTCCTTCTGCCTGGTGCGCTCTGGGCTGCTTGCTTCCAGCAGCCATGAATGTCTGCAGCTAAGTGCCAGTGAAGGACCAGGAAAAGCCACAAAGAACAGAAGGATCCTCCAAGGGAGCCCTGCCCCATTCCTATGTACAAAATCTGTTGGGTATGACAGAGAAGTGGGGATTTCAAGAGCGTGCTGCCCCTGCTACCCGCCTATAATCCCCACACTCTGGCTGAGGCAGGAGGATCACTGTGAATTCAAAACCAGTCTGGGCTACCTAAGCAAGTTCAAGGCCAGCCTGCACTATAAAGTGAGACCCTGTTTCATAAAAAAATAAAAACTCAGGGAGCATCTGTACTTTTTGGGGAGATGTGTGAGGAGCCCAGGATGAGTCTGATTTTTACAGCTCTTCTTTTAAGGATCAGAATAAACTGTACAGGGAAACAACACAGACGGTGGTTCTCCCAAGGAGCGGAAGCTACACTAACTCAATATATAGTACCGAGAACACACGCTACAGATGGGCTTATCAGAGCACAGGAAAGCCACTGAAGGCAGAAGGAAGGGTCTTATTTAGCAGTCTGTACCAAGCCAATTTCAGTATCACCTACGGAAGATGGTGTGGCGGAGCACGCCTGTAATCCCAGCACTTGGGAGGCTGAGGTAGGAGGATCACTGTGAGTTTGAGACCAACCTGGGCTATAAAGTGAGCTGAGGATGAACTTGAACTGCATAGTGAGATCCTGTCTCAAAGAGACAAAGAAGAGAAAGGAAAAAAAAAAAAAAAAGATGAGGAAAAAGAAAAAAAGAGAGAGGAGCCGGAGGAGGAGAAGATAAATATAAGCCAAGCGTGATGGCACACACATACAACTCCAGCACTCCGAAGGCTGAAGCAGGAGGATCATTACAAGTTCGAGACTAGCCTGGGCTACCAACTGAACTCAAGCCAGCCTCAGCTGCATAGCAAGACCATGTCTTAAATAAAAGAATCTGTAATTATACTAGTGAATTCTTCCTGAGTATACTCACCAGCACCAGCGTAAAGAATCAGGATGAAAAGCAGACACAAATCCATGCACAGCAGAAGCCAGAGGTGGCCATGCAGCACTCCTCAGTTCTTTAGTCTCAAATAAGAGCAAGGTCTGAGGGGACAACTCTCTCCCCACCCATCCTAACCGGCAACACAAATTCACATCCCAAACCTGCCCAACATGGACACTTTCTGTGCACTTGTTCTGACCGCACCAGGGGAAGTGACAGGCTACGTATGGCAGGTACAAGAAGCTGAGGTAACGGCCTTGAAATGGGTCACACCCTGCCCAAGAGGAGACTGACTCAAGACCCAAGGGGCAGCAGTGAGGTAAAGCTACCCAGGGCCCAGCAACGTGAACCCCACCCAAGGGTTTGGAGGTGCCGAGCTGGATGAGCTGCTCGCTGGCTACTGGTGAGCACTGAGTCATGGAAGCCAAGCACAGACCCATCCTTCCATCCTACAGCCGCTCTGTAGAGCGCACCCACCCTCAGATGGGGACAGCAGCTGCAGAGAAAAGCAGTGCAGGGCTGACCTGACCCTCTAGTCACCCCTAATCACACAGGGGCCATTTTCAGTTTCACCTTCCTTATCAGCCTGGACTGTGGCCTGCTCTGTCACCCTGGGCTAAGTGGTAAGGTACTGCAGGGCTTTTACTTCCCGGGAGGCCTCTTGTAATGCCAGGCCATGTTTTCACCAACCTTTACCTGTCATGTCCTGAGCAATGAGCCCAAACTTTGGGAAAAGGATCTAACCTGGGTGCAGACGCTGACGTGCCTCTGTCCCCCAACCCCAGCCCACTCACTACAGCTGACAGAGAAATCACAACTTCATGATCACCACCAAGGCTCAGGAGAGATGAGCCTGCTACAATCCTGTGATGAGCAGGTCCCTGCATCATCTCACCTGCACAAAAACGACCACATCAACACTCTGTCCCTAGCCGGGTGTGGTGGCGCACACCTGTAATCCCAGCACTTGGAAGGCTGAGACAGGAAGATCGGTGCAAGTTTGAGACCAGCCTGGGCTACAAAAGCGAGCTCAAGGCCAGCCTACACTGCATAGCGAGACCATGTCTCAAAAAAGATCCCCCCCCAAAAAAAATAAACAAAAAAAATCACTCTGGCCAGTAAATTTACTGCTTGCAATTATATTAAATACTCCAAGCCAAGCATGGTGGTACATAGCATTAATTCCAATGTGAGGGAAGCTAAGGTAGAAAGATTATTGCCAAGTTTTTTTTTGTTGTTGTGGTTGTTGTTGTTGTTGTTTGGTCTTTGGTAAGACCCTGCGTCAGAAAGAGAAAAGCGGGGGAGGGGAGGGAGAAGGAGGGAAAAAAGGAGAAAGGGGGAAAGAGGGAGGGGAAAGAGAGAGGGAAGAGGGGAAAAGCAGGAGGAAGAAAAAGAAGATGAAGAGGAGGGGGAGGAAGAGGAAAAGAGGAGGAAGCGAAGGAGGAGGAGAGGGAGAAGAGGGAGAAAAAAGTTATATTACAGTTCTACAGAAAAAAAAAAAGATTCAACTCCTATGTGTGTATGAAACACACGATTCCTGAATTACAAGAAATACTGTCATCCTGTCTGAAAATGTTAGTTTTCTTTTTTTTTGGTCTTTTTGAGACAGAGTCCGGCTATGTAGTTCAGGCTGGTCTTGAACTCACACCGATCCTCTTGCCTCAGCCTCCCAAGTGCTGGGATTATAGGCGTGCACCACCACACCCAGCCTTGGAAACGTTAGTTCTTTTATGTCTATGCCCCTTAAGCCTTTTTACAATTACTACAAAAATGCATTGACATACATTTACTACAAAAACTTCCAACAAGAAAACTAGCAAATCCTGATTCCAAATAATGCACTGGCTGACAATTAGGTTGCAAATCAACATCAAAACTTCCCTTCAGTTGTGGTCAGTTTGCTGAACTGCTCGGCTTAGGGGCTGGCTCTACCCCTCCATGCCACTGCCATGAGGTGGATGTTCAAGGATGACTGCCACGTGAACACAGGTGCAGAGTCTGCAAAGATCCAGTGACCCAACTCTCTGATTATTCACACTGCAAATGGAAGCACTTGGTTCCATCTGATACCATCATGGCTCAGTTTATACAGACCATCAGGATAAGGATCCAGGTTTCTTCTGAAAAGGTAGTCTTCCTGCTTGTGAATAAGACAGTCCACAATCTCACCCTTGGCTTTGGAGAGCCAACGCTGGGCTGAGTGTACTACTCCTGCTTCTGTATCTTGTAAATAACCAGCCACTGCCAGTTGTTCACAGATCTCTCCACACATACCTATTGTTGTATCTGTAACTGGATTTCTTAATATATTGGAAGGCTTTGGGACTGCAGACATAGCTCAGCAGTCTAAGCGCCTGCCAAGGCAAGTGCAAGGACCCATATTCGATCCCCAGTACCACATGCCATGCCAGCCCTGTGCCCAGCCAGCCACCAAGACCAGGTGTGGAGGTGCACGCCTATAATCACAGTGCTGAGGAGGCTGAGACAAGAGGATCACTACAGGTCAGAGCTGTGTAGTGAGACCCTGTACCAAATACATAAAATTTAAAAAATATATATGAAGAGTTTATTTCCTTAGATGAGTAGTTTATCATTCGGTTGTTTTTTGTTTTTTTTTTTTGGGGGGGGGCTCTACTCTTTAAGGAACTGTCCTCTCCAGGAATAAGTGACACAATTTTCTCTGAGAATTAATTCATAAAGATAGTTACATAATGGGCTGGCAAGATGGTTCAGCGGTCTAAAGTGCCTGCTTAGGAAAGCTTAGTCAACCACAAGGAGCGCGGTTCGATCCCCAGTACCACATGCTGCGCCAGCCCCACCCCCAGGGCAGGCTGAGCCAGTCATAAAAATGAATGAATGAATGAATGAAATAAAAAATTAAAAATAAAATAAAAAATAAAAAGATTATAAAAAAAGATATTTACAAAATGAAGTAGGATATGTGTAGTGTTAAAAAGAGAAGAAAGGAGATGATACATGTATTCTGGATTACGTCTGAAGTGTTCGAAGGCTAAGTATTAAAAGCATCCAAATTAAATCCTTAGCAATCAGGACGTTTTACTAGATTTTGCTAACTAACGATCATGTTGGCCCGAGTTAATAATCTGTTTCTTTCTGAAACTGTTAAAGTAAATAATAAAATTTTCTCTGTAAAGGCAAAACAAAAAACAAAAAAGCCACCCTTCAGCTACACCTCGCCAGCCACAGCAGGCAGCACCACCAAGCAGGGAAAACAGAGATACCCAGCCAGAAACCACAGCAGACAGCAGCAGCGAGAAACCACAATGCTGCACAGTGACTAAGCAGCGTGGGGAGATCCTTTATTTCTAGGACTCTCAGGTGTTTGAGATTTGGAAGGGTACAGCCAATTCAATTTGTTCCTACTCTCATGTTAGTAACAAGGATTTAAAACAAACTGCCAGGGGCCGAGGCGATAGCTCAGGAGCACAAGTGCCTGCCTGGCAAGTGCAAGGTCCTGAGTTCGATCCCTGGTTCCACAAAAAATAAAATAAAACGAACTGCCAGCCCACAGAACTCCCCCTTCTTTCCATCAAGAGCTTTGGAAAACCACACAATTTTACATGAGATTCACATGAGGGGTCACCTGGTGCCTATCTGCCCACTGCCAGTAACTCTGCTCCTCACAGCAGGTTGCAGGTCAAGCAGCTCTTCTTAGAAGATAAGGTGGTTTGAGTTTTTTCAAGAACCTAGATGTTTCATTTCTTATGTTAAAAAACAGAAAGTTCAATGTCTAGATGGTAATGCACAGTGATTTGTGCTGAAGTCAAGAGCCTCACAGGTGGTTAGGCCTGAGCATGTCACATACACTGCACTAAAAGCTGTCTAACATCGCTCTTTTTTTTTAAGTTTATTTATTTATTTATGCTATGGCCGGTTCAGCCTGCCCTGGGAGTGGGGGATCGAACCACGGTCCCTGCGGTTGCCTAAGCAGGTGCTTTAGGCTGCTGAGCCATCTGACTGGCCCTAACATCACTCTTGAAGAAGACACTTCAGAACAATCAAAAATAAGAGATGGAGCCAGGCGTGGTGGCACACGTCTGTAATCCCAGCACTTGGGAAGCTGAGGCAGGAGGATCGGTGTGAGTTTGAGATGAGCCTGGGCCACAAAAGTGAGCTCAAAGCCAGCCTGAACTGCATAGAGACACTGTCTCTAAAAGACAAAAAAAAAAAAAAAAAAGAGAGAGAGATGGGATGATTATACGGTATAATATACAATTTCCCCAAAGAACAGAAACCAGCACTCAGTGTGGTGGGGGCAGCAAGCGTGCACCTGTTACCATCCCAACAAGATTCAGAATCAAGGCGGGGCTTAAGCACCATGGACAGCCCAAGGCAAAGCAGCTGAACCACAGTCACTTAGCGACACAGCTGGTTTACATTTTAATACAATCTTACTGTCTTGTCACGACTTTTGCACACCAGCCCTATTCAAGATATGAAATCAGAGTCTTCCAGATGTACACAGGAAAAAAAAAAAAAAAGAATGCACCCAGAACCAGGGGGAGTGGAACACACCTGAAAACCCAACACTCAGGAGGCTGAGGCAGGATTGCTGCAGTTTGAGGCCAGCCTAGACTATCAAAAAAAAAAAAAAAGACAAAATCATCCATTTTCACAAAAGACGCCAAACACATACATACCTGTTCCTGCAGGTCATAGTCATAGCTGTCATGTAGCAGAAGACTGAGGACATAGCGTGTATAGATCATGGCATCGATGCCACATTTCTCCAGCTCTTGTCCCAGCCAGGTCTGCACTGGGCCCAAAGCATGAAGCAGAGACATGTCAGAAGCAGACGCAGGGCCTGGACAAGAATGTGAGGAGCTGTCAGGTGACGAAACATCCACGGCAAGGGCAAGACAGGTGCATGAAGTTAGGTGGCTGACATCCTCGGTGGGCAGAGCGCGGCCCACGGCGGGGGTACTGGTGGGTTCCGGAGGGGGTCTTCACTCCAGCAGCAAGGGGAGGCGCTGGACATGGAGGAAGAGCACGACTGTGCCACAGTCAGCTGTCTAGGACAGAGTTTGACCCTCCAGGTCCGACCAGTGCATCAGCATCCCAACCTGACAGCAATGCATACGCAGATAGAATCTTCTACTTTCATTTCACATGGAGGCCAAATGCAAGGTTCAGGCAGAACCTACAAAAATAAGTGAGGAAAAGGTATGTGTTATATAGAAATTCAATTGTTAATCTTTTGAAAAGAAGAAAACAACTGCTCTTTATTAAAATATCTTTGGGCCGGTGAGATAGCTCAGCGGTCTAAAGCACATGCTTCGGCAAGCTCAGGCAGGAGCAGGGGACAGGGTTCAGTCCCCAGCACCACATGCTGTGCCAGCTCCACCCTAAGGGCAGGCTGAGTCACTCCCCCGCAAAAAAAATAATTGATGTCAGCCAAGCATGGCTGTACAGGTCTATAATCCCAGCAGCTGGGAGGATGAGACAGGAAGACCCTGACTGAAAGAGACATCTTCCCTCCACTCAAAAAAAACCTGCGGACAAACAAACATTAATTCAGTTACATTCCTAGAATGATGTGATCAAGCTAGAAGACACAATTCCATGATTCAACAGGATTTTTTTTTAAAAAAGATAAATATGACTTCTACCCTTAAGAACATTCCATACCACTGAGAAAGAGAATGCAGTCATTTCAGCCACCGGAGTGAAAAGCTCCACATAAGACAGATTATCAAGGCTGAAAGATACTGATGGGAAAAGCTCCACAAAGAAGAGCAACCTGGGCTCCAAAGAATGGGAAATAATTTTTTTTAAAAAAGAATGGGGGGGGGGCGGCGGCGAGATGGTTCAGTGGTCTAAAGCGCCTGCTTAGGAAGGCTCAGGCAACTGCAGGGACTGCGGTTCGATCCCCGGCACCACATGCTGCTCCAGCGCCACCACCAGGGCAGGCTGAGCCAGCCACAAAATAAATAAAAAGAAACAAACAAACACAACAAGCAAACAAATAAATAATTAAAAAAAAAAAAAAGAATGGGGGCCAGCAAGCTAGCTCAGCAGGTCTAAAGTGCCTGCTTAGACAAGCTTAGGCAATGGGCAGGGGCTGTGGTTCGATCCCGAGCACCACATGCTATGTCAGCCCCACCCCCAAGGCAGGCTGAGCCGGCCATAACATAAAGTTTAAAATAAATTATAAAAAATTAAAAATAGCCGGGTGTGGTGGTGCACAACTGTAATCCTAGCACTTGGGAGGCTGAGGTAGCAGGACCAATGTGAGTTTGAGACCATCCTGGTCTACAAAAGTGAGTCAAGGCCAGCCTGAACTGCATAGGAAGACCCTGTCTCAAAAAGACTAAATACATGCATGCATACATACATACATACATACATACATACATACAATAAAAATAAAAAAAAATGGGCCAGCGAGATAGCTCAATGAACTAAGTGCATGCTTAGGCAAGCACAAGGGCTAGGGTTCTGTCCCTGGTACTATCAGCCACGCTGGCCACACCCCTGGGTGCGCTGAGACAGCCAGAGCTGCGGAGGCTGTAAACAGGAGGATCGCTACAAGCTCGAGTTGTGTCGTGAGACCCTGTACCAAATACATTTTGAAAAAATGGAAAGAAAAAATTTACATAAAAGTTTATTAAAAAAGCAGAGCATGGTACTACAATCCTAGCACTTGGGAGGTTGAGGCAGGATCACTGCCTGGGCTACAAAGTAAGTTCAAGGACAGTCTGAACTACATAGCAAAACCTACTTCAAAAAGGGAGAAAAAAGGAATACATTTAACAGAAATAAGCAGATGAGTAGTAATTTTCTGAAAAAGTGGTTTAAAAAACTGCTCTTTTAAAATTTTTATCCAGGTAATTATACAGCTAAAAGCTTTATAATTTGTCGTCACTTCACAAAAATTAAGACAAGGCACAAATCTCGTTTACAGCCATGCCTGCCTAGCCTACTAATACGCACTGTAACTTTTCTTCTTGTCCACCATACTACCTATGTTGAATTTCTGATTACTAGTAATATGTGACTCTTACATGATATTTTTCTTTAAATTAATGTAATTTCAATATATCAAACTATGCCCATAATTCTAGTACTCTGAGAGATTAAGGAAGAAGCTTTACAAGTATGAGCCCAGCTCTGGAACTTGTGACTTTGCAAGACCTTGTTTCAAAATAAAAACAAAGGGACTGGAGGATAGCTCAGTAGAATAAGCACTTGCCTGGCAAGCACAAGGACCTGAGCTCAATCCAGGGTTCTACACACACACACACACACACACACACACACACACACACACAAAATAAATAAAATCGAAATCAAACACAAAAAACTAAAGACCTGAATTCAATCCCTAGTACTATCGAGGGAAAAAAGATCAAACTAACTCAACAATGGGTTTATTCAATCATAATATTCTTTTTTTCAGAATTGTGATTAACATACACTAGAAAATGAAAACCACAACAGCAGAAAGTGACCCTCGTTAGTTCTTGCATAAGTTTTAGCAAATAAGGCCAAAAAGGAGTTGAGAATTGGTCCACGTCCTAGAGCAAAGCACTAAGTCAGAAATATAAACACTCTCCCTGTAAAGATGTATGAGTGGGGCTGGGGAGATAGCTCAGTAGAATAAGCAAGCGCTTGCCTGGCAAACCAAGAGCCTGAGTTCAATCCCCAGTCCTGTTCAAAAAAAAAACAAAAAAGATGTATGAGTAAGCTTCATGCATCTTACTTACAAGTGCAAAGTGAAGTTTATATACACCAAATACAAAATAAAACGAAGTCCAATCCACCACAGGACTAAGCCACTAGATTAATGTGTCACTAATACGCATTCTATTACTTTCAAAAATCCTTACTACTATACTATCTTTCCCAAATTATGAAAGTTACTTAAAACTAAAATTTTCTCTAACATTTATTACATGATATCCTGCAATTGATTCTTAAAATCAAAACATTTTCTATAAAGCGCTTCACAGATGTTTGTATTCCAGATTCCCACACAGACCACCACTTAGACAACCTACCTAATTCTGGGGCTATCACACTCAACAGTGACCAAGTTGGTTACCACTCAGTGAGCATCAACCCAGATGGTGAGTCGGAACGGTGACTGGAGAAACCAGAGACGGCGCTGCAAAGGGGAACTAAACGGGCACATGAAGGACAGCAGAAAACAGCATATGATGCCCAGAGCAGGGCATTAGTGCCCCAACCAGGTTGGCAAAACTTCAGGGCCCGCTGGGAGAGTACACTGAGGAAAAGACCAAAGGTCATTCTGGTCCTGCCTAACTAATCTTACAAGATTCCCTGGGCAGGCAAGATAGCTCAGTGGTCTAAAGCACTTGCTTTGGCAAGCTTGGGCAACCACAGGGACTGCGGTTCAATCCCCAGCACCACATGCTGCGCTAGCCCCACCCCTGGCTGAGCAGGTCATAACATACATACATACACACACACACACACACACACACACACACACACACACATTCATACAGCAAGCTTAAAAAAAAAGATTTCCAAGGACCACATTGCTTCCAGTTGGAAGCACTGTGCTGTGGTCCCAGGACAAAGCTCGTGGCTAGCTAGCACCAAAAAAGGTAAAATGTATAATCTGTGGCAATTATCAGGAAGTAGAAATGAAGAGAATTCATTTAAATGGACTGAAAAATGTCACAGAAAACAGAGTCGCCAGAGAACACAGAAATGGTTATAACTATAATCTGCATATTTAAAAAGAGAATGGAAAATATCCTAAAAGATGTGAAATCATGAGCATGCTGGTACAAGTCTGTAACCCTAGCACTCAGGAGGCTGGGGAAGGAGTGTCATAACTTCTATTTGTCTGTCTTTTTTGTGTTACCTGGGCAGAACTTTGCACTTACTAGGCAGGCATTTATGCCACTGAGCTATATCCCCAGCCTGGACTGTCGTAACTTAAGGCTAGACTGAACTGCATAGCC
>PVKN010005382.1:0-30921 GCA_004027915.1 Capromys pilorides | reverse complement strand
GCAATTAGTGAGACCCTGTCTCAGAATAAAAAATCCTAAAGGGGCTGAGGATACTGCTCTATGCATAAGAGCTGGATTCTAGCAGCAATACTTCCTAAACAAACACACAAGCAAAGAATATAAAATTATCTTAGTGAAAGAGATGGAAAAAATAGAAGTATAAAACAGGAATATCTTATTAAAATAAGGTGACTGACACAAGGACAAACATAGCAGATTTATATCACAAGGAACAGATCGGTTTACATTCAATTAAGAAAAGATCCAGTGAAGACAAAGCAATACAAGAGAAGTAACAATACAGCAGTGGACATGAATGTACAAGGGACAGATGAGATAGGCAATAAGGATATCAAACAAAGTAGTAGTTAAGGCAAAATGCATTGAAAGAGTCTCAACATTTTACTTTGTATTGATAAAAGAATTGATTCTTGGTAAAAATATGGGATCATGTGTATAGACACTGTGATTCATGTCACACCCACACACAGGTTTGCACAAACTTAGAACCTTGAGGAGGACCCAGCAGGGCAGTTATGTGGTGCTGAACAAAGCATTCTCTGTCTGCTGGAGTTCAAACTGACACCAGGGAAAGCTGAAACAGAAAGCACGGGTAAGGACTAAGAAGACGAAGGCAAGGAGCAAGCTGAGTTGCCACCTCAGCAACCTATTTGATTAAAGGCGTACCTTCTTTTAAAGCATCCTTGGGACCCTGCTAAGTATTAATTTATTCATTTTCTATGCTCCAGAGAACCTTGCAATGAGAAACCTCTTGTGAGACCAGCCAGGAAGGATACTGACCACAGTTTCTACCCAGAAGCTAACAGTTAATTGCTGGGCTGTTAGATGAGTTCCTGTATGAACTGCTAGCTTCTTTCATGGCCTGGATTGTGAGGGCAGGCATTCTGTACTCTCTGCTGTTGTAATTTTCACAAGGGGAACACTATGAAATAATATATCCCAGCAGGGAGCACAGAAATTCACCGCAGGCACCTTCATACTAGGTTTTAGAAAGAAGGAAATATATCAAAATGATTAAAACAATACACAAGTATGGAGTTAGGACGGGTGTTAAGCCATCATTCTGTCCAACACTCTCTCACAGAGGTGGGAATGGAGAGGCAGAGAGGGGAAGGTTTTGTCCTGGGTAGTACAGTACCGAACATATCGCAGCGTCTGAATCCTGGTGCTTCTGCTTGAGGGTTCATCGCATCCGTTGCACATTTGGGTCATGTGGTTGGTTCCAGATTTGGATGGTTGTGGCTTGCTCAGTTGCCTCTCAGAGCTGTGTCTGACTCCTCCTGGGGGAATCCTTGGACCAGAGACCCTATTTCTATAGCAAGGGAAGCTGGAACAATGTGGTTGTCATTACCAGAATCACAGGCTTTCCACCTCTGCCAGGTAACCTGCGCAGCAACCTCTGACATCATTAAACGCTGAAATCTCTAAACTGTAAACGTGTGTTAGGGAGTGTTTTCTGGCATGCTCTCATGACCTCTTTTTTTTAAGGCTCATTCTGTCATTATTTCCCCCCAGGATCTGACCAGTTCCCCTCTTTCTTTTCTCTATCACAGGCAGCCGGTATTGGTTGTAACTTTTACCTCCTTCCTTTGTTGGAGGAAGCTCGCTGGGTCTCCATGTCACATCAGGTGGGCAACTGCTTTTCCATATCCCAGACCAATGTATGTTCTCTCAGTTGTCCGGCTGCACTCTGATTGCATACCAGACTTTGTTAATGGAGCAAAGAAAGCAGAGATGTAGAAGTTGTGCTTGCTTTTCAAGGACTGATGAACTCATTGCTGCCGAAGCCACCTTGTTTCCAGCCCTGAACTTATGAACTGAGGACTTTATGAAATTCAATCCTCATTGTTATTATAGTACAATACTTTCTCAATTACCCACACTGTAATAGTCTCTTCTTGCCTTCTTTCCCTAAATGAAGGGTCTGGACAGTCAGATTGGGGCTGTCCATCCAGTGATCCCCTCTTCCTGGTAAGATGTCATGGCTAAGGTGCACTGGGGTGCACTCAGTCCAGCAGTAACTCAGGAGCTGAGTGAGTATCTGGGTAGCCTCTCTGGGCAGAGGCAGGACAACATTTTTAAAATAAAGTCCTTTCTACACTGCATCTTGCTCTTGACCTTTCAAATGAGCACTTTGTGATGGAAAAATATGAAGAGCATTAGGCCAAGAGGTATTGTGAAAGTCAGCCTCTCCAGAGTGACTTGTTTCAATTGCCTTTGGCTGCATTGAAAGTCACCCCCAAACATGATGGGGAAACAGCTGTATTTTCTTGGCTGGTGATCCTGTGATTAGGATGAAGGCAGGGAAAGTGCTCTCTGCGCCTTGGTTCTCTTTCTCATGTAGTAACGGTCACGTAGCTGTCTCATCTGAGTATTTTCACGGCGATATTGGCTTCCTAGACATGGAAAACACAAGCTTCTGGGCTTCTGAATGTTGCCTCTGCCACAGTCAATTGGTGGAAGCCAGTAATGAGTGAGCCTGGGGTGATGACATGAACTTGCAGGAAGAGAGGGATTGTGTTTGTCACCGCTCTGTGTTTACAGAAAGCTTCGATCTGACCCCTCAATACTGAACGATGGAGAGACAGGATGGCATAGTTAGGATTCTCCAGACTACCAGGAGAGAAAGCTCACTGTTCTTACTTTTGGTGACAGAACTGGAGCTTTCTCTTAGACTGATCTGAAAATGCTGCAGAGCAAGAGAGAAACAACCCACAATGGTGGGAAACTATGGTGCAAAACTCTGCCAGCCCACAACTTGGGTCTCTTACATGAGCCAAGTGCCTGTTTCCATTTGAACTTCTACATACTCTACATGGCTTTCACATTTGTTGAATAATGATTGAGTGGACTGACATCTGGGAATGTGTTGGGAAAGTATCAGAACACTGAAGAAGGAAAGATGTTTCAGTCCCACGCCTAAAGGCAATGTCAGGGTGATATTCTACCTGAAAAGAGTTGCAGCAGACAGGGAACAACATGGACATGCATTGGAGCAATGTGTTCATGGACAGAGAGTGCTGTGACCTTTCAGAGAAGGTAAAAAGTCTCTGGCCATTTCCCCTTTTCACTCCTTGGGAAAAGGCTCAGTTGAAGGTTGATGAGGTTCATTAGACAAGCACATTGCTGCTGTGTGTTGTGTTTTACACTTTTGCAAACTGTTTGCTCTGGGTCCATGAAGGTGAAGGCACCTGGTGATTGGTCATAGCTTGGAGTAAAGAGAGGGGACTGAAACTGTGCTCCTGGTCACAGTTCAAGGATTGATATCTCCATGGTCTTATTGGGTGGTATTGATGCAGTTTTGGAAGTCCAACAAATATCCCTGTCAGATTGAGTAAAACCCATCTCAGGCCTTGCTATGCTAATTATGCTCATAATTGATTATAAATCCTTACACCTCTGGTATAAATACTACTCAGTGTAGCACTCAAAGAAAATATTTAACTTGGAATTTTATAAAGATAAATATAAGGATGTATGCAGTTTATGTTAACTATTTCACAAAAGTATTTTAATTACTATTTATCACCTTATTTTCTGAGTCTTTGGAGACGTGAATGTTGGTTGTGAGACCAATACTGATGAGGCTTCTGAGGAGGCATGCTCACTGTACCAACGCCTCCCAACATTCTCTAAGTTGAAAAAGTGGACAGGTGGGGATGGTAAGGATAACAGGGTATGTGAGAATAACTGAGATGACCATACTGTGGGGACTGGCCTCCCAGGGCTGCTCTCCTGAGTCACTGCTAACTCCACACTTAAGCCAGTACACACAAATTCACCAGCAGTTGTGGAGGTCAGAAATCTAAAGCAGCCTTACAGGTCTGTGTTTCTTTGGAGACTCCAGAGGGAAACCCTCTTCCTTGCCTTTTCTGGCTCTTCAAGGCTGTCCATATTCCTTGGCTACTGGCCCCAGTCACACTAGTGTCAGTGGTTGTCAGTGCACCTCCCCAGTGAGTCTGACAGCCTAGTAACGAGGGTCCTGCGCTCAGCTGGGAAGGCCAGAGCAATTGTCCCATCAGAAGATCCTGGGCTTTATTGTCCATGCAGAGCTTCTTGTGCTATTAAGAAAGCAGAGCCACAAGTTTTTGGGGATGAAGATATTGGTGTCTTTGTGGAAGGAACATTATCGTACCTCCCCAAACCACAAATTTATTATTTATTATTATTATTATTTTATTTAATTTATTTATTGGATATAGGGTCTCACTGTACAGTTCAGACACCTAGTGATCCTCCTGTCTTAGCCTTTGTGCAGCTGGGTTACAGGCATGCACCACCACAGCTGCCTGGTTCTGAGGTTTGCATGGTATGTCATACTGGGGGTTGAACTCGGGTCCTTGAGCTTGCCAGGCAGAAGCTTAGACTACTGAGCTACAGCCCCAGTCCTATTATTATTATTATTATTATTATTATTATTATTATTATTTGGTGATTTATTGTTCTATGTATTTGGTATTTGGTACAGGGTCTCACTGTGCAGTTCAGACTTCTAGTGATCCTCCTGTTTTCAGCCTTCTCACACTAGAACTATAGTTATGCACCACCATGCCAGGTCTCTGTGGCCAGCTCAGAGATCCTGGGCGCAGGGCCAGCATGGGATGTGCTGCCAGGCATCGAAACCTGGTCCCTGCACTTGCCTAAGCAGGTAGTTAGTTAGCTGAGCTATCTCTCCAGCCCTTGTTTGGTGATTTTTAAAATCAATATTTTAGTGTTAATCTACTGAGCTGCAGTAATCATTTCACAATATATAGGTATAGCAAAACATCATATCACATACTTACACAATTTTATTTAAAAACATGACAAGAAAAATAAATACCAAAAGAATGCAAAAATAATTACAACTCCCAAAACAAAACAAGGAAGAGAAAAGTTAAAATTTTTCTTCAAAAAAAGGCAGATCTTTTTAATATATGAGAATTTAAGGGGTGAGCTGAGCCAGCAACCGAGTCTGGGCATGGTGGCTCATGCCTGTAATCCCAGTGTGGGGAGGCTGAAAACAAGAGGATCACTGTCAGTAGGAGCTGCGTAGTGAGACCCTGTACCAAATATATAAAATGAAAATAAATAAGTAAAATAAAATAAAATAATTTAAGAAAGCATAAAATCCTGTTTTGCTATAGGGAAAGGGATGCCTGGCGTGGATCTGTAGACACCGTGTTCATTCCTCTGCTTTAGCTGTCTGGAGGAGCTGTAAATGCAAGGGAAGCAGTGGAGGACACGCTTCCCTTAGTGTTAAAGCAGAGCCATGGAGAGGGTGTGGCCTTGGGATCAGGTGATTCATTCGGACGAGACGGCCACGGGCCCAAGGAGAGGCAAGTGCTTTTTAGAACCTGTGTCTCATGGATGAATGTTACACTACATGAAAAATTAAAGACAAAAAGGATAGTGTAATAGTAGAGCTAGGAGCAGGTACAGTAGCAAATTAGCGGCTTTGTACTGCTAATTGTTAGTGTTCTGGTTAAAATGTCATGTTGTGAGTAGTCTTTAACATCTTCCTCCAAGCTTGCGGCCCTTACCAGTCTGTTGCAGAAAATGTGAGGCCTCTGAGAAACATACATATAGCACTGTAACTCACAGTATTTTAAATTTCAAAGGCTTAAATCCATGATAATGGACAGATGTCATCTAGACAGCAATTGCTAATTTTTTGGTTCTTGAAAAATCTCACCAAAGAGGATCTTTGTTCTGTCCACAGTGGGTGAACATTTGGGAAATTTGAGAAGATTTGATAAAGGTTTCCTATAGGTAGCATTGGAACCAATTTTTTAAAAATAGGATTTATTTGGCTAAGAAAAGATGGGAAGAAGTTTTAGAAGAGGGATAATCATAAATATTATTGTGTTGGTTCATAAACGTCTTAGGGAGTATAAATCATATTGTTTCTGCATAACCAAAGTCTGGATTTCATTGTATTTTTTCAGCATCTTCTTGCAAAGAAGCAATAGTAATTTCCAGGATGCCAGAAATTCTGATTCTCTGGGGGAATCGCTTGCCAGGATTTGGATTGGACCTCTGTTTCTCCATCTTCATTTGACTCTGCAGCACTTACCTGGTAAGTGGTCAGACTTGACTTTGAACAAGTCACTTTCAAGGCAAATGGAACAGATCACTGCGGCTGATGGCATGGCATCTGGCAAGGAATGGAGCCTCTTGCATTTGTGTGCAAGCAGTTTCCTTTCAAATGTAGAACTCTTTATTCATAAATGGAGGGGTTAAGGGTTAAGGGAAGAGGGAGAGAGAAAGAGAGGGAGGGGAAAAGGAGAGAGAGAATGGAAGGAGGAAGGGAGGGAGTAAGAGAGAGAGAGGAGAGAGAGAGAGAGAGAGAGAGCGAGCGAGCTGTGGCTCTGCCCATAATATAGTATAATATAATTCTGGGCACACACTCCCTGCCTCCAAGGTGGGAGGAGGTGTTGGCACAATCCCTCCTGTCTGCCTTAGTTTTGAAAAGAGGAGGTCTGAGAGCAAGAGGAGGTGAACTTTCACTGTGCAGAGAGACAAGTCAGACAATGTGAGTTTTAATTGAAATCATATCCCCCACATTTTACTTTTCAAAAGCTGTTAGCTTGATCGAGGTTGCATTTTCTTGTGACTACTATCATTACTGTCATGCTGACTGTTCTGGGCAGGGGCTGAAGGTTACATGTGGGCTGTGTGGGAGGGGCTGGCAGACCTGGCTCCTACCTTGGGGTGCTGGTCCCCAGCAAGCTGTGGCTGCCCGGGCCAGGGCTGTGCTGTAATGCTGCGGCTGCCAGCTGTGAGCCCCCCTCTCTAGGCCTGCTGTGGTAATGCTGTCCTTGACTTTCTCTTCCCTTCTGCTTAGACCTTTTCCATCATCAGTGTCTTTTCTCTTTCCTGGCAGCTGGACTGAACTGCAAGGCTCATGACTCACAAGGAATACTCTTTTCGGTGACCTCCTCTGGCAGATTTGCATTCTGAGCACACAGAATTCTATGTTGTGAGGAGACTATAGCTTAGCAAGAAGCTCTAAGATTTTGTAGGCATTTGGGTCTCCTGGGGATCTTGTTACACTACACATATGAACTCAGTGTACTTGGTGTGGGCATGTAAGTTTGCATAGAGCTTACCAAAGTCCCATATGGCGCCACTGCTGCAGGCTCCTCAGCCTTGCTGTGGCTAGCAATGGCTTAGAATACAGCTGTAAAAAAAGCTGGCTGCAGCCTCTGCACATGCTCTTCAGAAAGAAAATTTAAAGGGAAGAAAATGCAAGAGGCTCTGTGTGTGTGCTGGATGCCTGGTGCCACCATGGCATGTGAAGAACACACAACAGAGTGAGAGAAACAACCCAGCTCCCTGCCCTGGGGTGGGAGGCACCCTGCTTGGGAAGATGAGGCCCACACCTGCAGCAGTCAGTCCTGTGCCCTGCTTCTGGCTGCTGAAGTGCCATGCAGGGAGAGGAAGCCCTGGGTCCTCATGTTGAACGTGTGAACCATTCAGAAAACTTAGAGGCCATGGCTTAAAATGTGGCTCACTACAGTGGGAAGGGGCTCCCTCAGAGCCCCCTTTCCTTTGCTCCCAAGACATGTGCTGCTATCTCTTTGCTGTCCCAAGTGGCTAGGAGAAGGTAGGGGGTCCTCTCAGTTACTTGGCTGTGTGCTGGGCCACTAGGGTGCAGTGCCACGGTGGAAGTGTGCCACTGCCCAGGAACCTGGCCAGTTCATACTTCCCTGGGCCTAAGGGGTCTCCCCAGGGTGTTGGCTATGGACAAGTGAGCAGCCAGTGTCCCAAGCTTGAAGAGCTCAAGTTTGTAAAAATCACGAGTTTGGGTTGTACTAAATGTCCCACTCCTTTTTTTTTTTTCATGTATTTGATTGTTACAGGGTCTTGTTATACAGCTTGGACTCATAGTGATCCTCCTGTTTTCAGCCTCCTCAGTGCTGGGATTACAGGCATACATTACTACACACAGACTCTGACCAGTTCAGCCTGCCCTGGGGCCAGAGCTGGCCAGCATGTGGCATGGTAAATCGAACCACTGTCCCTGAACTTGCCTAAGCAGGCACTTTAGTTCACTGAGCTATCTCACTGGTCCATGTTTCACCCCTCCTATGGCAGCTCTGTTTGCAGAAGGAAGCAAAGATAGCCCTCCAACCTTACTGGTCATAGAACAGCTAGGAAAATCAATGCCTTTGTTTTGTGAATGGCTAAGCTCTTTAGCCTCTCCCTAATTAGATGGCATGAGTAGCAGACAGGGCGGGCAACTCATGGGTTCAGACACTGTAGTAGCTGTGGGTATCATAGCAGTTGGCTGCCCCAATGACATATTTAAAGCAAGCAGGACCAACACAGGGTTCATGCTTATGGAATCATATAATCTCTCCCATGGGGGAGATGCAGCCTTCACTGTCCCTGAAAGAAAAGTCCTGTGTTGTCATACTCTTCTTGAAAACATTTAGCATTACAGTGACTGAATACAGTTACTAAGAGGCTCGAAATGTTACATGGAGCCCGTGGCCGCCAACCAAAATGCCTGTCCTGTGGCAGCTCTAATGTGTGCTGAACATTCCTGCCTGGAGTGTGAACCTCAAGCGCTATTTCTTTGGCTCAGGACTTGGCAGGTGTGTAATGTGACTCCTGATAGCAGGACAACAGATTATACTTGGCCATAAAACCATTTCTAAGGCTCTTGGCACCCAAACTGTTATTGCATGTCTGCAGGTGTTTAGTAATTGGATTAATGCAGAGCCGGAGGAATGTCTGCTCCCCAGCTCTGCGAAACACCGAGGACAGACAGATTCATTTCAGAGGGTGACCTGGAATGCACGATGACAGGCCTGCACTCACACGTGAAGCCAGATCTAAGCCTGACGTTCAAATGAACTGCTGTGAGCAGTCACCTTCCACAGGAAAGTTTATCCAAAGCTAAATACAATAACAATGGCCTTGTGAGTCAGGCGGGAAGGAGCCCCAGCCAGGGTTTTGATCCTTTTCCAAGAGCAACTCAGACAACTTGAGCTTAAGCCCTCCTATCATGCAGCTCATGAACCCCACAATCCTAGGTGGGTAATAATAATAATAATTGCTAAAGGCCTCGATAAACAGAAGATGATGCTGAATCTCCTGCTGCAAGTGCAGAGACCACGCTGGCATCCCAGATCATTAGGATCTTGCCCGCTCATTCCTACTGTGACTGTGAAGATGCAGACTCGCTGTGACAAAATTATGAGGACACGCTGGATAAACTGACAAGCAGGGCCCGTACCCCACTGGAGCTGCGCTCCCTGTAAGCAGAG
The DNA here is from genome assembly GCA_004027915.1 of Capromys pilorides. NCBI lineage: Eukaryota > Metazoa > Chordata > Mammalia > Rodentia > Capromyidae > Capromys > Capromys pilorides. The sequence goes on along the minus strand of PVKN010005382.1, from coordinate 21,643 downwards.
GTCACTCTCCATTCTGGCTAGTGGAAACTTGTGCCATCCTTGGAGAGCAAGAAGCCCAGCTCCCAGAGGCGATCTTCCGAGTACATAAAATGTAATGGTTTGGCCTTACACAGTGAACCTCTCTCTCAGCTTTACAACCCAGAAGGGAGGTGGACCACTTGGAGCAAGTCCAAGGAGAAGCAAGATAATAGAGAGTAGAGAGGCCGAAGCATTGGTGCTGCTTAGCTTAATCCTGGAGGGGAAACTTGTAGCTTGCTTGCATTATTACAGTCGGTGGCGAGGGTGCAGGGGGATGGTGAGAACGGGAAGCCAGTTGTGGCATGTGGAGCATCACTTAGAGTGAAGGGCTCTGGAGGAGAGGGGAGGACAGAGGTCTGTGTGCAAAGCTGTGTGGGCAAAGGAGATTCATTCACTTGTAGAACTGATTCCTGATAGCTCTGAATGTACAGGGGATGGGAAGCGGCCAGGCCGTGTTTCAGCGTGAGAGCTGTCACGCACAGTGCAGTGGCTCTGCACCTGACTTGGAGGAAGCGAGGTGCGGCTGCTCTGTCCCCTGGAGAGTGTCTGTGCCTGGGGTGAGTGCGGGGAGGTGCTTCTGGGGCAGTGCTGCTGACCTTCGTGGCACCGTAGTGGACAGTTCTGGGGGACCTCTCACTGACTTTCCCACTGTCCCCACAGGGTGGTGACATTAGGAGTGGAGATGGAGGGATGCATATCATTGAAGACTTGGCAATTTGGCAAGGTGGGTGAGTAGGGAGCAGAGCCTGGGATGAGCCTGTACAGGAGAGTGATCTGAGGTCTGGGGAGGGGAGTCTCCCATCTAGTTTAGGAGAAGGGGGTCCTTCATAAGTCTCAAGACAGGAGGATGGCAGCTGGGAGGTGCTGTAGCTTAGTCTTAGGAGGTCACGGGGTAACTGACAGCCTTACTATACATTTTTCCAGGGGAAGAAAGAAACTCAGATAATCAAGATAGCATGAAAGAGCTATAGGACTAAAGAGACTGGAAATCTCAGTTTCAAGTCTTTCTTCAAAGGTTGCTAATGAAAGTATGTAGTAGCTACCTCAAGAGCTCTTCAACAGCCTGAAAAGCTCAGAACTATAACAATGCTCAGGGCCTCACCGACTGCACATCTGACTATTTGTTTTTTAAAGAGAAAACAAAATAGTAAATAACAAAAACAAAACTAATTAGAAATGATATAGATTTCACTTCACAATATAATAAGGGTTCAACAATGGCTGTTGTATTCCATAATACTGTTATCAAATTAGTTTAGATTACCAAATATAAACATGCAAACTTTATAAATAATAAAGTTGTAAGAAATTAGAGCAGGCCAGATAGCTGAGGGTATTAAAGTACTTGCTTATGCAGACACTGGGACCAGGGTTCAATCCCCTGCATGCTGTGTAGTACCCGCCTCCAGGGAGTGCTGAGACAGTGATTGAGGCTGGGCATGGTGGTGTGCATCTGTAAACTCAGCACTTGGGAGGTTGAAAACAGGAGGATCACTACAAGTCTTTTCAGTGTAGTGAGATCCTATAGACCCCATACTATACATACAAAAGTAAAATAAAATAAAATACTTTTTTTTTTTATGGTACCAGGGATTGAACTCAGGACCTTGCACTTGCCAGGCAAGCACTTATTCCACTGAGCTATCTCCCCAACCCTAAAATAAAATAAAGTTGTAAGAAATTTAAAGAGAAGAAAAGCATTTAATCATTGACTGCTCCTTTTACTAGACCAGCACACGTGGGCATCACAGGGGAACTGAACTTCTTTCTGGCCTCACAACTGGCCAGGCTGACACAGGACTCCTAGGGTCCCTGAAGCACAGGGACGGGAGATGCTCTGTCCTGCATGTGCTATGGGTGCATGCGCCAGAAGCTCTGTCCTTGGTGGTGGTGTTAGGAGGTGCGGGGTGAGGAGAGTGTTAGGAGAAGCAAGTCAGGTCTTCAGGAGGGCTTGGTGCTTGACTCTCAGGAATGAGCTCCTGCTGTTGCAGGGCTTCCTGAGCTGGCAAGAGTAGGTTGCTCCGAATGACCTGCCACCTCCCTTGAATGCTTGTGTGACATTTCCTGCTTTGCATGTGACCATTTGCCTTTCTATTTCTCTGTTGTATGATAACATAGCCCAGTGGACCCTCACCAGGACACTGACACCGTGCTCTTAAAGCTCCAGAACTATAATCTAAATCAACTGTTTTTAAAATAAATTATCCAGCCATGGGGATTTTGTGATAGTGGCCTAAAACAGACCAACACAAGGACACAAAGGGGGAGGAGAGCAAGAATAATTGCCATGAGCGGTTAATCTACATGTAAATGGACCAATCAAGTCAGGGAGTTTCAACTAAGTAAGTGACAGCTAAATGCAAGGCACGGTGAGAGGGAGAGCACTGCTTGGTTAAGAGCTTCCAGTTCTTTTGAGAGGAACAATCCCTGGCAAGGAGAATAAAGAGCTCCTTGGGCACGCTGGCTGCTGCCGCAGAGGCTGCTGCTGCAGGTGTGACCTTGGGAGATTTAGAAGAGAAGCGCAGGTACATGATTTGCATGTGTGTTTGTGTGTGTGTGTGTGTGTGTGTGAGTGAGTAGGACTGAGAAATAAATGAGATGAAAGGGAGGGGAGTCCATGAGGCACGCGTAGGCCAGTCATTTGGTAAATCATTGGATAGCTTGTTTATGATGTGTGAAGTGCATTGCTGGTGATGTTTTCTCTGCAAACACACAGAGCCAAGCCATGGAGAGGAGACTAGAGCCTGGCTAGAAGGCAGACAGTCCCAACTTTCACCTTCCTAGTGTCCCTGACTTTCTGCTAGTCCCATCAGTGAATGGTCATTGGACATTCAATGGACACTGAAGGAATGTCACTGCTTAAGCCAGTGACATTGCTGCTGCTGACATGACATCTGTACATATTTGGGCCCTGAGGCCAAAGGTGTTTGTAAGGGAAGCCAAAGTGCCCACAAATAGCTAGGAGGGCTCCCCAAGCCGGGGAGGGAAAGGCCGTCCTCAGACTGCTTCTGCTCCTTGTCAAATCCCCCTTTAGTGCATCTTACCCTGGAAACCCGATCACAAAGGGTCACTCTGCACTATTTACCTCTCCTTGTTTACAAGATGTCCTCGCACAGTGGAAGTTATTGCATCCCAGGTCAATTTCCTCACCTCTTTTAAAAATTTTACCATGTAGAGCAGCATGCTGAAAGATCCCGATGCTACTGGGGACTGCAAAATCAGGTGGAGATTCATTGGTCGGAATTCTGCCCCCAGACCTGTCTATGCACATTCCTTCCTCCCACCACGAAGAGCTCATGGCCTTCTTTACATCTCTTAGGTCTGAAAACTATTTCTCCAGCAGGCTCCTCCAAGGAGACGTTTTCCCAGGTAAAATCATACTGCAGTGTCAATGATCCAGACTGTCTTCAGCAAGAGGAAAACTAAAATCTGAGTTGCCCAAAAATAAGAAAGCAAGCAAACAAACAAAAAACACAAGAAAACCAAGAAGTAAGTTGTTTTTAGTGATTGTTTTATATTTACTAAAATCAGAACAATAGGTGTTTCCTGACTAGTAAAAGGTCTATGGGATATGATAAGTAGATTGAATTGGGCCATTACATGTATTACTTACACAACTAATTAGCAAAATAGTTTTTTTTTTTCATAAACAATACTGAAGTTCTATTTTATTGTCTTGTTTCCTTTGCTGATAGAATTTGATTACAATCTTTTTATCCAAAGATGTGGCACAGGTAAGTTTTCACCCAGACATTCAAGTCTCCAAATCCCCGATATTTTATTGTTCTTGAAAAATGCACTGCAACACAGGTTGCCTGTTGCCTTCCTACCTTGGCCATGAAAGCCTGGGAAGGAGCAGTGCAGAAAACTCGAAAAATCGTAGTTTGAATCCATGCTTAAAACTCTGGTGCATGATAGAAAACACATACGGCTTTTGTCAATGGTAGGAATGATTATTCTTACTAGTTATTGCAACCAAAATAGTCTCTCTATAAATACAAATGTCAAAAAGCAGAAGACAGAAAAATTCAGTCCCACACAGGGTAGGAGACAGTGGTTTACATAATGCAGTCATTACTACCATGAGATTTGGAGTTGTGGAGTCCGAGTTGATTTTAATCCCATTCCTGTTACCTACAAATGTTTAGCCTGAAAAGTATCAATTTCCTGACTCGTGACAAGGGAGTCTGACTCCTAAAGGACAGAGCTGTGACTGGAGGGTTAGGTGAGATCAGGTGAATGAAGCTCTCAGAATATTCCTATTACATGGGGTATTCTGAGAGTACTGCACCAGGGTAGGTCTCCGCATCCTCGGGAAGTGTAATAAAATCAAGCTTCAGTGAGGACCAGAACAACTCTTGAGAAGCTCTGCTTCTGTCTTTGCTTTTTCCTTTTTTTTTTTCTTTTCTTTTCTGCAAAAGAGAGCATATGACACAATTCTGAATGATGGGGAAGTTGTGGTGGTTGTCAGCTGAAATGTTCCCCTAAACGCCTGATGGCGAAGCCTGGGTTTTAAGGGAAAGGAATTTTGAAGTGGTTGGACGATGCTGGTGCTAAGCGCATCAGCGTCTGCATCCATCAGTGGTGGCGCTGTCACGGAGGTATTGCGCAGTGAGGAAATGGTAGGTTGGGCTTAGCTGGAGAGAGCGGCTCATCAGGATGCAGTCTTGGGGCTGTATGTGGTTCCCAGATCCCTCTGCTCTTTGGCTTCCTCACTCACTCATTCTTTCTTTTTTTATTTTTGTTTTTATTTATTTTGTGCAGGGTTCCACTACAGAGCCTGGAGTCATAGTGATCCTCCTGTTTTCCGCCTCCTGAAAACAGCCTCCTGGGATTACAGGCATGTGCCTGGACTCAGTCTCCGCCTCAATGTGCCCTGGGGAAGGGGCTGGTGCAGTGTGCAGGACTGGAGATCAACCTCTGGTCTCCACGCTTGCCAAAGCAGGCGGTTTGTCTACTGAGCTATCTTGTCAGCCCCTCCCTCATCCTTTCTGTCCTGACTGCAGTGCCCTGAGCAGCTCTCCCGCCCCACATGTGCTCCCTGCCAGGGTGACTGGGCCTCACCATAAGTTCAGCAGCACCAGAGCCAAGGGACCGTGGGCTAAGCTTTTGCCACTGTGAGCCAAAAGTAACTTTTTTCCTTGAAGTTTTTAATGTCACATATCTTATCATAGCAACACGGAGCTAAATAATAAGGATGTTTTCCTCATAGGTTTGACTTCTGGGAAAAAATATGCTAAATATTGCTTTCTTTTTCTTAATTTTCTCCCAGAATTAATACTATGTTACAAGCACCTGGAGCTAAGATCAAAACTTTCCCCTTAAAAACAGAAATACAAGAATAGAGTAAGGTTTTTGTCTTTGTATGAATTCAATGATGCCAATGTTTACCTTAAATAGAATTTAAAACTGGCAACTCATTATTTTCTTTAAAAATTATCATGGCAGAGGTGGGGTGATTGTGTGGAGCAGGTACTTAGCAATAACACAGTCAAGCAGAACTGAAAGGGATTAGGTGAGTTGCCCAGGCTCATCAAGTAATAACAGAACAGATACCCTAACTCAGCCTCCCTCAGCTCGTTCCCTGCTCTGAAGCCCTGTCCCTAGCACTGAGCCATGTGACAAAGGGCCACTCTGTGGGAGGCGCTTTTGGCAGCTGAGCAACACTGTGGAGCAGTACTGGGGAGCAGCCCTGAACACCAGGAGCAGTCTGCAGGACCACATGACTTAGGGGACAGTGTCTTCCGTGCTCAAGGAGCTAAAGGCACCAACTGAGCCATCAGAGTGCATTTCTAGTCACTTCAAAATTAAAATTTGCAACAAAAGTCTTGACAATGGGAAAGCAAATCCTTGATTTTTCCAGTCATATTGAAAAAATCCATTTATACCAATAAAATAATGAGAAAAGTGAATGATGCTGTATGTAGAGATGTTTGTTTCAGCATTTATAATGTGGAAAAAGAGGGAGCAAAGCCAGTGTTCTACAAAAGTATAAAGAAATGTGTACACACACACACACACACACACACACACACGCAGGTGCACATATAATACACATTACACATACACACACACACACATACACATGCACATGGGGTTGGGCACATGTGATAGCCACTAAGATGGTACTGGATTTACAGATACACTGATGGAAAGCTTTCTTGCAATACTGATAAGTTGAAAGCCCAGCTACAGAGAAAGCATTATTAGTTTTGAATAGTATACTCACAGTTAATCAAAGACTTGGGTGAACACAGTGCTGATGCTAAGTGGTTGAGTTGAGTTACCTTGTGTTTTTCTCCTGGTGCTTCTCCATTTTCTCTCATCATTCTGTAATGAGCATGTACTACGTTTGTAATCAGAAAAAAGATTCAGTGTCACTCACTTAAGAAAAAAACAGACCCTGTGCCTCTAGTGCTCTAGTTGAGACTCTGGCTGCTTTGTGCCTCGTGTGTCCTTGGGAGCTCAGGACGCACAGCCCTTTAAGAGACTCCTTCCCCAAGTCCCTCTCCCAAGGACTCTCATACAGCCCCAAGAGAGCCCACTGGACCCACAGGCAATGCCAGTGTCACCTGGCCAGGAACTAGCTTGTTTCTGTCCCCAGTAAGCCCAAGTTCCTGATCCTATCTGCTGTTTCCCCTGGAATACATTCTTTGCTCTTGAGTCCTCATGGAAGGGAATCTCTGTGTCCACTGGCTGGGTGGGTGGCAGGGGCTTGTACTGCAGGATGTAGTAAGCCGCAACACTGTGGCTTTGCTAAGGACCTCCTCAGTGTCTGGGCAGGAACTGACATGCCTGTGTCAGGCCTGGATCTGCACTGGTAAGACCTGAGGATTTGCTCTGCTCTGATGTCATGAACACAGAGGGAGGGAGGTGGACCCAAAGCCACATCTTGAGGATGGGCCACCCCAAGTAAGCTGTGTGCCATGTGGCCAGGGCACAGAGGTAGTGACTGGTTCTGGTGCTAGAGAGTGGTCTGTGGGCTCAAGGTGTTGGTTGACAACTGGGCTTTAGCCTTCAGGAATGCTGTCATCTCCTGAAATGACAAAGGTTGCTCGTCTGCCCTGGCCTCTTCCACCTGCTGCCCATTTCTGGTTGATGCCCTACCTAGGAGCCCTGGCTGGTCTGTAAGACAAATCTACCACTAGTCTAGGAGTGGAGGAAGGTGGTTCCCCAAGATGGTGAGACATGGCTGTTCCTGCCATGGCAGGGAAGGATGACATCCCAGGTACCAGAATCCCAGTGTTTTTACTCCTCCAAGGCTCTGACCTTACCTAACTGCCTCTGTGAGCTTCGGGGGCCACGTTCAAAGCTCTCCTGTGCGTGTGCCCCCTGATTCCCTTTCCTGCACTGCTCCCTCTTTGAAATGAAAAACAAAACCACCTGTCAAAGGTGGTGATATGTTCAGACCTGTCACCCACATAGATTCAGGAAGACTTCAAAGTGGAAACTCCTTAGGTCTGATTACATTTCATCACAGATGGTGAATTTATGCCCTGTGCCCCCACCTCTGCTCTGACTTTTGGACTTTGCACTAAGAATAGAATTTGCGACAGTGTGATTTGGAGACTAATGACTTAAATGGCATTTATTGTCCCAGACTTTAGACACTCAGGATTTCAACAGAGACAAGGTGAGACCTAGCTTCCTGTACAGATTCTGGGCCAGAACAACATTTACCTACTGGAAAATAAAGCATTCTCAGCCAGGATAGCTCTCAATTTCATGCCACCTCAACCTGTAAAAACAGGGATATGGACAGTGCAGAAGATGAGGTTCCTGTGGTACACAGCTCACAGGGAGGCGGTGAGCAGTAATTGACTCATTCTATGCAATGTACTAGGAATGCTGCCTGAACCTAGGTGCTGTGTGTGAGCTATTGTTTCCCCATGTAAACAGCTAGACAAAAAACTAAAAAAGGGAGGCAAGCCTCTGCGATGGCTATTCGTTAAGCCCATGGTCCACAGTAAACCTCACCATCAGCTGTCCAAGGCCTTTGACCATCTGACTCTAACTTAGTTGGAGAAAGCCACAGGTTTTCTCTTCTGTGATGGTTTTATGCTGGGCAGGCTGGCAGGCCACCTCCTATGAAAGATACAGCCAATTTTTGATCTTTCTATTGTCCCTGAACTTCAACCATTCATGCATTCTGGGCCATGGAGATCTGGGGAGTGGGAAGTCAGGGAGTACCTTTCAGCTCATCCAAGGAGACCCTCATGACTGCATCCCAGCATGTCGTTGGCCAGCACGTTGTCTCTGCTGGTATGCACAGTCTCACATATGAGAAACTCTAGCTTTGGTGAAATGGCAGGATGATTCTAGCATATTGCTTCTGAGTTTTCTCATAGATTCCCTGACCTTCTTAGACCCATTCCAACTCAACTAGCCTGACGTCTTCTAGTTCCCTCCTCCTTCTCAGCCTTTTCTTGACCTTCTAATTACCAAGGAACCAGATGTGTGGAAGTGGTCACCTGAACCCAGGCCTCCCTGGTACTGTTCCACTTCCATCAGCTTACAGTGTAGTTGACATATCTAGGTAGATTGTATGGCAGCTCATCCAGAAGTTGTAAATACTTTGAATGGTGGTTGAATGTCAACTAGGAGCCAGGCTCTCAATATCTTGCAAGCATTGTTTTATTTTAATCTTTGCAATAACTTTGCAATGCAAACATTATCATCCTGATATTAGAGAAGAGAAAACTGACTCTTGCAAGAATCTGAAAGGAAAGAGGAAGGCAAGCCTATCTGCTGACTGCTCATTCATGATTATTGAGAATCATTGTCTTGTGCCCATTCTTTCAACAAGGAGAAGCAAGATTGCAAAGAAGGGCAGGTGAGGACTAGTCATCTTGGGACCAATGAGTTTAAGCCATTTAAGACTAAAGAGTTTCCCAAAATTGTAATATCTTTTTCCTTAATTAGAGCTAAGTTGCACAAAAACTCAAGTAAAGTGATGACAAAAAGAGGGGCTCTTGGATTTTTCACTTACCATGTGACCTCAGTACTTAATATAGATTTAATACAGCTGCATTTTTTAATAATCTCAGCCAGATTAAAAGAATCTGTGTGTGAACCGTGCTCTTTATTTAACAACGTGTTACTTATAGCACCTCAGACACAAGTGGGCTTCTGAGTCTCCACAGAGGAAATCGCATGAGTGTTCAGTGAGCAGCAGCTTTTAGAAGGTTTTTCTTGTCTAAACATTATGAAAAAACAAGCTTCGGTAGCTCATGTAAATGAACATTAATTAACTCACACACTTCAGCTCATTTAGCTTTTAAAATAGCTCCATGCTATTCTACTTTCACAATGTTAAGAGATTTCCTGAGATCATTACCACCAAGTTGGTACTGACTTGTGTAGCCAATAAAGCAAATAAAGTCATTAAAAATAATTTGAACAAAAGGAGTAACTTGATATTATGTCATCTATAGTTGGTTAAAATGACATTCTAGGGTTCTCTTTCATCTTACTAAACAGATCTCTAAAAGTAAAAAATGTGATTAATAAATTATCCTCCATAAATCTTATGATAAGTATTATAGTCTTTGGAGAATTATGAATCCACATCTGGAAAAAGTATTTTATATGCTACTGCCTGTAAAACAGCATGCCATGCATTTTACAAGTGCACAATAGTAAGTAAAAATACGGTATGTTTTTGTGTTCATCATTTTCCCCTCCAAAAGAAGTATAATCACAGTTTATTTCATGGTAAAAGGTGCTAATAAAGTTTATGTGCTGCTTGTTTTCTTCTTTTGTTTTGGTGCTAATGTAGTTTCCTGGGATTTTTGGAAAATCTTTCTATCACAGTGCACAATACTTTTGCAGAGTGAGCAGTGCCTTTAGGAGCACTGAGTGGGCAAAGCCAGCAGTCTAAGGGGGTGGTGATGGCAAGACCACCGACCCAAGAGCTGCACCCCTTTCATATGTGCATTTGAATGCAGTTCCTTTTGCCATGTTTCCAAAGCAAAGATCTCGTGAATGAATGATCTGAAATACAGGTTGGCTCATTTTTGGAATTACACATTTGATTAAACTGAAATATTTGTTAAAATGAGCAAAGTACTTGGGGAGCCAACAATGTCCCTTGGAAGTAGAAAATGTTTTCTGGTTTCCAAGCAGCTGTTTGCAATAAGAAGTAGCTGCTGAGTGAAAAGGAAGGGCACCATTAAGTGAAGGTAACCCCTCCAGGGTTTTATGGAGCTCTGCAGTCCTGTGAGCCCTGACAGTGATAAATATCACAATAGTGGCTGCAGTGTGCCTGGTTTCATTTCGCGCAGATCCTTGAATACACTTTAACTCAAATCATAGAATGCGTTTTATGACCAGCTCATGTACACAAAAGCACCCTGAGGAGCAAAAGAGATGTAGAACTCTTATCTGCAGAGGGGTCACCCAGCAGTAACAGTAACATCTGTAAATAACAATAACACCGATAAACTGACTTTTCTCTTGTTCGGCTTTTGGCAAAGTGTCAAGCTAGACTCAACTGAGGAGATGCCAGGCCTCAAGTCTCCAGAGAGTTTTGATGTGATGATCTTTGGAACTTTGGTTCCAAACATTTAGAATCACCTGGTTAAGGGACTGGGATGCACTGGGATGGTGAGGACCTTGAAGCTCCCTGGGCCCAGCTCCCTTCCTTGACAGATAAGGAAGGTGAGCAGGAGGGTGAGACGAAAATTGCCTAAGTCCGGCATTAATCTGGGCTCACCCCAGATTTCCTGAACTGAGATCTCCCAACTCCTCACTGCTCCAGTGGATTAAAATTATTTCATTTCTAGTTTAAATTGTGGGCTGCCTGGCACAAGAGGAACAGGGCTGCTATTTTCTTAAGAGCACCATCAAAATCATCTCTGGACTAAGGTCACCAAGGATGAGGTGACTGACTGTGCTTGGCTACTGTGAGATAAGCACATGAGGGTAATTCTAATGCACTCAGCCACGCAGAAAGAGGGTTCTCTATGTTTCTAGATTTCTAGCCTTATTTCTGCCAGTAAGTGGGTGTGTGAGCTTGCACTGTTCTCTCAACAGCTAGGCACGGATATTACCTCAGCCCATCAGGCTGATGCAAGTGATTCCCTATAAGACAACTGGCTAGCAGATTGGTCTGATTATTTATTTGAAGCAGAGTGTCACTAAGTCTTTGAGTTACCACACTGAATTGAATGTGATCCTGCAGAGTGCTGGGATGACAGGCATGCGCGACCACACCTGGCCTCGTTTGGCTTTTACTAAACATTTCCTTCTGATTTTTGTGCCAGTCCCACTACCACTGGGTGGAACATCATACATTATACACCTATTTTTGTTTAGCTGTGATTGGTTTGCATTAGTAAAAGCATAAGAATATGGAATTACAGGCTTAACTTATAAAACTGCAAACACATGACCATAATTGAATCCGTTCTCACAGGTATTCAATTAGTACTAGTGCCTGCATAATTGAGTCTTGATTCTTCTTACAGAATTTACTTAATATGGATGTTTTGGTTGAAGTAAGCAGTTTCCTACAGCCAGCTAGGATACTCCAAGCACTTTTCCAGAATCAATTTACTAACCTTTCTTTCATTACTAGCTTTCGTGACTACTGCTCCAACAAGTAGTACACAAGGAACCACTTACAGCTTCTCTCCCACTTATCCCCTTCAGCACGCTGATCTGATCTCTCTGATTCTCTCAGAAGGAAGAGGCAAAGGAGTAAAACAAATATTGTAGTGAACTGAGGAGCCACTGGAGGTGTGGGTGTGGGAAGTCTGGTTTTGTTGCATCCCAGCACCAGTTGTCTTTGCAGCCATAGTTTTCTAATTCTTCGTTTTGAATAATCTCACCGCAGATATTTCTAAGAGAAGATGGCACAATGGAATTTGTTGGTCGTACACTAGATAAAGATTTTAACCATGTTAGAATGAAAAAGGCTTTAAAATTTGGACAAGTGATTAATGAGTCTGTTTCTATCACACATTGTCACCAATTTTCCCATTGCATTGATAATACCAATTCCAAGTTAAGTCTAATATGTTTGATACTCAGAAAGACAGTGATGTTAAGCTCAAGACTTATGTTATAGATTAATAGTATCACTAAGCTTTTCTTCTGGAGGGTTAAGAATATAAGAGTACAGACCAAAAATTGGAGAAAAAGAAGAGCCACAAAGATAGCCAATGTTTTGGCCTCAGCCCTTCAAGGTCAGTGGGGACTCAGGACTTAAGAGAACCTATGCTGTAACATCCGATAACTCAGTGGTTTCCCATTGCTTTGATTATTCAGTTGGTTTCCCAATTCTAGCAGCAACAGGCTTCCACAATAAAGAAAAATAAGGAGTGAGGAAGGGAGGGAGAGAGAGAGAGAGAGATTCAGAGATAGACATGGAGAGAGACAAAGAGAAGGAGGAAGGGAGGGAGGGACAGAGGAAGAGAGAGAGACAGAGATAGAGAGAGACAGAGACATGGAGAGAGACAGAGAGAGAGGAAGGATGGGAGGGAGGGACAGAAGAAGGAGAAGAGAGAGAGAGACAGAGACTGAGAGAGAGAGAGAGAGGAGAGAGAGAGAGAGAGAGTCAAATACCAAATATCATTGTTGCAGGTGATCACCCTGAAATGTCATTGATGCTGGTGCTTCAACACAGTGTCCTTCCCACAGGAACTTGTAAGAATGGTTTTCTGGCCTCTCTAGTTACCTCCCCTCCCCCTGCCGCCTTCCCCTTGCTATGATGTCCACAACAGCTTGACACTTGGGAATGCTTCCAAAGCACTGGAAAAGTTTGTTCTTTTTGGAGTCTTCTTATTGTTTTCTTAGCATCCTCAAAGATATACTCCTTGCCAAAATCAGTCTCAAACCTTGCTATAGCCAGAGAACCACTTCCTTAATGCTGTCAGTGTCACCAAACTCGTTTCTTCCTTTTGTACACCCTTTCTGTGCACATGATGAAAACTATCACTGTTTGTGTGTGTGTGTGTGTGTCTACCCATATGTGTGTGTGTGTGTGTGTGTGTGTATGTGTGTACATTTGTGCTCACATGCATTTCATTTGGTTTTTCTTCTTTTTTTTTTTGAACATTTTGATGATAAGCTTGTTCCTCAATGGCATTGCCAATGCTATTATACATCTGGCATAATGAAGAAGAGAGAGAGTGGTAAACTGGGAAAAGCCTAAAGGAAGGCAAATGTAATGAGGAACAGTAATAACATTAGGTGCGTCGTATTGAACTGCCAATTCCTTGAACTATAATAGCGTTAAAGTCCAAGACCAGGAACATGAGAACATGCTAGTCTGGCTCTCTCTTTCTCTAGGACTGAAAAAATTACGTGGGTAATGGCAGCCAGCTACATCTGCCTCTTAATTTAGATTGTGGAGCTCTGCTTTGCAAATATGACTTAGCATCATTTTTAAAATTTTAATCAGAAAGAATACTTTTGTCATGGGATAGCATGAAAATTCTGTTCTGGACAGAAAACCAACCTTAAATATTATCTTCTTTGAAGTAGAACTGATTTCCATGGAATAGAAAGAAAGAAGGTAGAAAGAAAAATAGAAACCTCGCTGCAACAGAACCCATAAGCTAGAGCCAGCTTCTCTTAATTCTTCTTCTTGAGGGTTGAAGCTGTCTCTGTTCAGTCAGAGTTGTGTTTCTCCCATTATAGTTTTGAGAAAGAAATTTTGATAAGAAGGACCATTGTTCTCTTTCCAATTGCCCACAAGACATGAATGCTTCCCAAACAAACTACTCACACTCTTGAGGCTCAGTTCTCTGATAAGATTGGCGAATTCCTCTAAAAATATAAATTATTGCTTATTCAGACTGACCTTATGCATTTCCTGAGGTTAAATATCATAATTCTGGATACACATACGTATACATACACACCCTAATGTTATACTTTTGAGATAACTGACATCTGAAATACACATTCATGGTTATGGATAGAATTCTCAGGAAACAGAAGCAAAGAGAAGCAGAAAAGTGAGGCCTCCAGTCTTCATAAGGATGGTTCCATTAGTGTTAGGCTAAGAGATCTCCAGGCTGAGCTGCACTCATGCGAAAAAATGGGGAATTAGGCAGCGGGATGTGGTGAGCTGCTTCTCACTAGGCTCCCATTGGCTTCACCTCCTGGCATTCATGCCTTTATGGCACTGCTTCTCCACTGAGAATAGGCTGGGTTTGTTCATTTTTTTTTTCTAACACTGAAATTAACAGGTTTTCACTTCTAAGACTGTATTCTAGAAGTTCGACTTCCCTCCTGCCCACTCATCCTCTAGCTGAGCTTGCTCTGATAACGTAGGCTGCCATGTCATGATCTACCCTATGGAAAGGATAATGCAGCTGGGAAGGGAAGGGATCCTCTAGCTTACAGCCAAGACAACTGAGTCCCTCACTCATTAGAGCAGTATAGCATAAACTGGGTTCTAGTGCCAAGCATGTCAGGGAGCTTGGTGCAGATCTTTCTCCAGCCTCCTACATCACCATACTGTAGCCTCACAAAACCATGGGAAGCACAGGACCCAGCAATGCAGGGCCAGTTTCTGATTCATAGAAACTCTGTTCTCTTTTATAGAATTGGCTCTTTGGTCATGGGGTCCAATGAATCCAAAGCCTTCTGTGCAGGTCTAGGGCTCGAGTGACGAGCTGAGGGTGCAGCTGTAGTCTGAGAGTCAGCAACATGAGAGGGCAAGAAGGGGCAGGTGAGGCTCAAAGGCAGGGTCCCTCTGGCTTGAGATGACCTCCATTTTCATTTAATTCAGGCTAGCAACTGACTCAGTGAGTCCCACCTATGGTAGAGGTCAGTTTGCTTATTCTACATTCCCTGATTTAAAGGATAGGCTCACCAAAAGACATTCTGCAAGAGGCCACACAGTGTTAACAAACACAGATGTGAAGCTGGATATGAAGAGTATCTGTGGAGAAGCTGGAATGCAGTGTCCTGGGCAAGGGAGCTCCCACACCTCTGTGCAGGCTGTGGCATGGGGAAGCAGTGCTCTGTGAAGTAGAGTCTGACTGTGCATGAAGTGAAGCACAGACCCCCAAGTCTGGATCCCCAGCTTGGAGGTGATGCCTGCTTTGCTTTTCAAGATGCAGGGTTCTGGCCATTGGCTCTCCTCTCGGTCACAAAGCTCGATATAACTTAGCCCATAGGAACTGCCTTTGATGGTCTGGGAATGGATCAATGTTTATACACTGTAACAGATTATTTGATAGCAGGCCCTTATATAATGCCACCTATATTACAAAACATCACATTTCTAGCTTCTTAGACAACTCCTTGGATCCCAACTTCCTTTCCTACATAATTTTAATTAGCTGTCATTGAAATGTACTCGATCAATGAAAGTTGGAAAAAACAATTAAATTTATAATTATGAATATCATTGGGATACAAATGTATATTGGTTTCTTTAGCTGTGTTAGGATTTTCCTTCTGAGCTATATGAATTATCATAAGAACAAGGATTTTGTTTTACCTGCTCTTGTCCTGAAGGTATCGCCTGGGATGGCTTAACCAGGGACAGAGAGATAGGCTCACAACAGAGAGGCGACTGGTGAGAGACAATGGTGAGTCCTCAAAGAGTCCTCAGCACTACAGGCCTCTAGGGAGAGGTGTCCAGTAAAGGGAGAACTGGGGAAGGCATCCCACTGCTGTTCAGCACAGACATGGTTAAGATGATGGCGCCATGGCTCTCAGAGCTGTTTAAAGATGCTAACTGCTTTTGGTGTTAAAAAAGCTAGGCTGTAGCTGTGTTAGGGAAGTTAAGAGGCATCTGTGCCAGAAGTTAATTAAGGGCGCATGTGTGTAAACATACTTTTGTATAAATATATGTGTTTATATGCGTATGTGCGTGGAGAGAGAGAGAGACAGAGAGAGAGAGAGAGAGAGAGAGAGAGAGAGAGAGAGAGAGGGAGAGGGAGAGAGAGAGATCTGAGGTCACATAAGATCAGTGGAAGCCTGCAGTCCCACCCATGATATTTTACCAGGTGATGAAACTTCTAGTTTCCATTTAAAACATAATCTGAACTTCTATAAATTGTAAGTGTTTGTTTCACTGTGGCTTGCTGGCGCTAGGATTTGGTCCATCAAGAGTATAATAAAAATGAAAATAATGCTTTGAAATGCCAAGAATAACAAATGCTAAATAGGAGCCTGAGCAGGCTAAAATATGCAAACACGCCAAGGGATCTTGTCCTCACAGCAGGACTGGGTCTCAGACACGCAGGAACCAGTGGGGTGGAGAACACAGTATAACTGCAGCCTGCCTGGTGTGGACATGCCTGCACCAGGTGGGGATGCGTGTGACTTCACTGAGATGAGTGTGTGCTGGTGACCAGTTCTACCCTGAAGTTTCCAAGAGGTATCAGATCCTGATGCCAAGCTGCCTCAAAACAGATGGGCAAGGCTTTTCCATCGAGAAAGAGCACAAGGTGAAATGCCATACGTCAGAAGAAGGTATTTCAAATTTAATTTATAACAGGCAGAAACGGTGTAGAAGCAAAAGCTGGCCTGAAGAAACTTCTGGGGTGAGCCCTGAGAAGAAAGGAGGGCTCTATGCTTGGCCGGCTCGCCCCTCTCACTTCCCTCTCTGGTTTCCGAAGTTCACCTGTTGTGAAATGCTAGCCTTTGCTGCTGGAAAATGACACCAAATAAGATGTTTTCACCTTCTCCAGAAAACTCGCTGTTTTATGAATTCCGTGTGAGAGCAAAGATGTCATTGCTTTTCTCAGCATTACAGAAAGGAGAATTCTTCCAGCTGTCTGTACTGGAACACTGGATGTTTTTACACTATTTTGTGTCAATCTTTCCCATTTTAAGCTCTTGTTTTTATTGGATACTTCGGATTTTTCAGCCCAAACTGTACACATCCAAAACCCACTAGATTAAAGGCCGCATGACTGGGTTAGGGAAGAGCCACTTATTCCCAGAGTCCCGTCAACACTGATTGAAGTCAAGGACTAAACATGCCACCTGCATAATCTTTAGTCGGAATTTACTGGCACTCAGCCCTTTCCCCAAATGGTGAATGCTGGCTATAACCACAGGGTCCTTTTCCACTAAGTTCCAAGTTTTGGAACTTGGAAGCCTATTCAGGATTTGCACAAGACTGACATCTCCTCAGATCCCTGGCATGTGTGGGTAGCCATCACCAAGGCCTCAGGCCTATTCTGTAGAATGTTACTGGAAGGAGGAAGGAAGAAAGAACTGTGTTGAGATGTTGTAAAGATATGGGGGCTTGTGCAGCATGCTGCCTTAGAAATTGAGTGAAAAGCCATATCAGAAATGTCAGCATGCAGAAACAGCTGGCAAAATCCAAAATGCAAGGAACAAATGTCAATATTTATTCTAGACATTAAAATAATTACCTATAGATGAATGCACTAGATGTAGGACATCAGCCCACCAAGATCCTTCCTCTCATGGAGTCTATAATTCACATAAGTATGCCAATAGTTGTTAA
This sequence comes from Capromys pilorides, assembly GCA_004027915.1. NCBI lineage: Eukaryota > Metazoa > Chordata > Mammalia > Rodentia > Capromyidae > Capromys > Capromys pilorides. The sequence goes on along the minus strand of PVKN010005382.1, from coordinate 4,179 downwards.
TCAGTATATATTATTTTATACTTATTAAAGGAAGAGGTGGTATAATGAAAAGGATGCTGGTATTCACTTCAAAAAATGTCTTTTAATCTAACTTCATTTCTTGTTAGTCATGTAATGTTGGTAGGTGACAGCTTCTCTGTGTCTGTTTCCTCAGTAGTCAAATGAAGATTATAATAGTCATTCCATAGCCATTACTGTGGTGACTATATTACACAAAATGACAAAAGCATTTAGCACTGGGTCAGATGCACAAAGGCTATTTAATAAAGAATTATTATCAGTATGAACAAAAACTGAACCTCAACATTTGTGTGTGTCCAAGTGTTTTACACACATAGCAGGCAGGAAGGGAAGAGCAGGCAGAGGCAGCCTTCTGGAGTTTGGCATGTGAGTCAACCGTGGCCACTGGGAAGTGGGTTCTCCTCACTGCACTGCTGTGTTCTTTGAGAGTAGACACCATCTTTTTGCTATGTGTTCTTTTTATTTGGGCTACTTCTCTGTCTCCATCTCATCCCATCCCCATCCCCATCTCCATCCCCATCCCCATCCCCATCCCCATCCCCATCCCCATCCCCATCCCCATCCCCATCCCCATCCCCATCCCCATCCCCATCTCATCTCATCTCCATCTCCATCTCTATTTGATAAATGGAAGAAGAATCTAGTAATACTAGAATTTTGCAAAGCTAGCATATAATTGAGATCATGCAGAGTGACTTTTCAGCAGGGTCAGGTTGCTTTGGCTCACTGCTGAAAGAGGATGGGCACGGCCAAGGCAGGTGAACAGGGGCATGGAAATGGCTTATCACTCGCTGCTCCCTTGGCCTCTCTTTGGAAGCCATCCTGGCTGCTGGGCATGGAGCTTCAGGGATGCTTTCATTGTTAGGTCTGAGTGGGAGTTGCAGGAGAGTCTGCTCAGTGTGACCCTGAGGAGGAGGTCAGCATAGAAAGAAGAGGCTCTGCCTAAGAAAAGATGTTCTCATCAGCAGCTGTTCTCTTTTCAGAGCTTTGCTCTACTCACTTTTCCAGTTTGAGATTCAGCATTTGCTCCTTTTGTGCTTGGATTGCTAATTTTTTCAGAAGATATTAATTGAGCAAATTCTGTGTACAAAAGGTGTTGCTATTTGAGTGAGAAGTTTGTTGGCTACTCATTTCTGACATCTATTTTCTTATGACTGCCTTCTACTGCACATCTTGCCACTTTCTTTGAAGTGAAAATGAACCTGTGAGCTTAGACTGAAGGACTGACTCCAGGACATTTCTGCTTCAGGAAGCATAATAGGAGATACAGACAGGGTACAGGGAACGACCTCTTTTCCCTCTTCTAGATGATGTGGGTTCCCTGCAGGTACAGAAAAAGGTCCATACAAATTGTATGAGAGCAGAGTGGCTTTTCAGCAGGAAAATGGGAAAGGAGCCAGAGTAACCGCTAGAAAACAGGATGCTGCATCTTGTTGCTCAGAAGCAGGGCTAAGAGTGCTGCTGCAGGCAAGGAACTCAGGAGTCTGAAGGTATAAGTGAGAGGAGCTGAAAACCCTATCAGCAGAAGGCCTCAGGTGTGTTCCAAGGCATGGGGAACACACCAAAGTTTTCCCATAAGATGTCGAATAGCTTATTTTAAGACAGAAATAGAACGATCAACTGTCTGTAAGTCATGCCTTCCTATGTATAATTACTAGATGAACCATGCAGACAAAAATTCCTAAAGAAACTTTAGAAAGGGGGAATTCCCCAGAGCTCAATAGTGGAAGGAATTTTCTGGAGAAAGTTAAGTTTACGCTTAAACTTGAAAGAAGAATGAAATTAGAGAATTAAAGGAAAGTGAAGATAGTCGACTTGGCCCTTGTGTTCTGCCCCTGCACAATCCCCACCTCCCCGTGTCACCAAGCCCTGCACTGGCTGAGTCACCACTGACAACTCTGTGAGTTGGCAAATCTCAGCGTTTCAGGATCTTTGATGCTGAATCCTTACAGCACCTCAGGACTTTGGCAGAGGGTACCACTGAGACAGCCACTAAGTACTTCCGGGCCTGCCTTTCCCATTGTGACTACTCTTCCGGTTCTGTCCTAACAGGTAAAGCCCAAGTCCTCTCCTAGACCCCAGATCTATGTCCTGCAACCCAGACCCACACATCCTGGTTTCCACAGACGTTATCCTCCGTGTGGCTCACCCTAGTGAACACCGTATCCTCTCAGCCTCCGGTCATCAGCACTCAGGCACTTGCCTTTCCCTCACAAAGCACACATGCAGTTCAGCACAGAGAATCTCAGCACCAAGTGTTTTCCTGAGCCTGGACTCCAGTTGCGCTGCAAACCCAGAGGCACACAAAAGTGAAAGCGGCACCTCGATAGCAATGCTCTTTACCAGCACCTAGGTGCTTCTGGGAAAGTGTTATGAGTGACACGTGCTGCCAGAAGGGCAGGGCTGGGCTGTGGGGAGGTACAGTGACTACTCAAGTCACATGCTACCCTCGACTCCTGCTTCCAGCCTCTTTGCCAAGTCCTCCAAGCCCCATCACTATCATGAGATAAGCCTGACTCTGAGCTTCGTCATTCAGAGAGTGTGCTTCTACTCCAGACAAGTTGAGGGTGATGGCCACAAATAACTTGCCTAAGGATATATAAATAGCAGAGGTGAGATTTGAACACTGAATGAAAGAGAATAAAACCCATGCTCATAAACTTCAGGTAATCCAGCTGCTGTGTAAGGCAGGGATTTGTTCCTTATGATTCCGAGGCAGAATCTCATTCACCATGGGAAGACAAAGGATTTTGAGCTTGGTCCCAGTGTATAAGGAAGCTGGCTACAGAACAGAGTCTCATAAGGAAATGAGTGACCTCATGAGACAGTGGTGCTGCATTAATGAAGCATCTGTATTGTTGGCGATGCTCTAGAATAGCATCCTGTATTGCATTCTCCACATCTATGATACCAATGACTCCTGTGGAAGTCATGATAAATGTAAAAATATGATCAGAACTACTGTTCAAGTATCTAGGAGTTGGAGATAAAAAAATATCCTTTACTTCCAGGACATTTCCTTGAAGGTGGAAGGAGCTACAACACATCACTCAGCTCACAAATGTCCACTGCTGTCACTCACAGTACGTGCTACCAGCCTTACACCCGTTACCTGCCCTCCTCTTTCTGGGGCACTTAAGTCTCATCCACAATTCACAGTTTGCTTCCATTGCCCCGCAGTTATTCTTCTGAAAGCTCTTTCAGAAAAGAATAGGCAAACTGATTTGACTCCACCGAGCCCGTGGGGCTCGGCACTACCTGAGTTACTACTGCTTGTCTTTGTGTTTCCTTTCGGTTCTGATCCAAGAGGACTCTTAATTTGTGTGCTGCAGGAATTTAGTTCCTCCTGTGTCAGCTCCATCCTGCTGAGTGTTCCATCAACACCCCTGGCCCCATTGTCGGCAGGGACCTTGACCCCAGCTGGGGAGCCCCAGATGGAAGTGAGGGCACCACTCTAGGAAGAACTATGAAAAATGCATAGAAGTTACAAAAATGTGAACTATGTGTGAAACAAACACAGCACCAGGCAACATGGAATTCGTGTCAACAAAAGCTTGCTGAGAGCTGTGACTTGCTCCTCTGGGGCAGCAGATGCTGGCGCCTGGGGAACAGTAGCTGGCTCGAACGTTTTGCACTAAAGTTGGAGAAACAAAAGGGATGACCAGTTCGATTATAACTGCTTTCAGGTTCTTAAGTTCCTCTTTTTTCAACATTGATTCCCCAGCACTTGTGATGCAACTATCAAGGTTACTGATTATTGAGCCAGGATGAGCTGTAGGGAGGAAATATGTGATATTTATGGTGTTTTGACATATTTAAGAGAAAAGAAAATAGTCTAAAGGGTGGGCCTCCGGTTAAATTTCTTGCTGGCAATAAACTGATGCTTTAGCTGGAATACTCAGGTAAGCAAGGGCACAGCAAGATTCTCAGGAAGATTTGTGTCCTGAAATGTTCTCAACTAACATGATGTCACATCCCATTCACATATTCCAGTTATGAGTATATTATATCTATAAAACCTCAAAGTATGATATACAAATATACACATATATTGATTTATATGGTTTATCCAATTTCATTTATAAATATATAAACATTGTATATATTCTAGTCAATAATACAGCTATAATTAGGTATTATGTTTATTTTTTAATTTTT